>JAATLQ010038235.1:0-19277 GCA_013421005.1 Heliconius erato x Heliconius himera
ATTAGTGCCAATACTATTATGTATAATTAAATTGATAATAACATACTCTTTTAATGTACTAAAATAAGTATATGATAATAGATAGAAATATTCCATATGGTCTTGGTCGTGCTGTTTAACATTTGGTATTTTTTTTATTATTCTATAATATCATTATCCTCTTCTTAATATAAAATTATTTCGGTTTGTATAAAAGTTACGCGTGATAGATTTTTTTAAAAGGCACAGTAAATGTGATATTTTTAAAAATATCGCTTTTACTTAAAAAAGCTGAGTGTTCCGTACTAATTTCATGATTAAGCTTGCTCGCCGAACTCATTTTGTTTGAAAAGAACTAGAAATATAAGTTTGTAAGTTTTTATCTGTAATTTAAATATATGACCGACGGACAATAAAATGAATCTATAAGAGTTCCCTATTTTCTTTTGAGCTACGGAACTCTAAAGAAGATGAAAGATGATGATAAGAGATGAAAGAGTTGGCATTTATGGCTAATAAATATTTGATCATAATTGGTTTCAATAAATATTTAAGGATATCAACACAAATGACACCACTGGAAACAGCTGCTATTGTATAAAAATGGATGCTTAAATTAAATATTTATTTATAATCGCATATGTATCCCATATGCTCATCTCCCATAATGGCAGAGTGAGCTGAGAAAATCTTCTATAACAGACTCCATTCTCCGTTTTTAGATGGTGGAACTCAATGCTACATATTTGTACAATCAGACCACGGAGCCACTACCATGGTAATAAATAATAGATTTAAAAAGAAAACCTACGCATACAATAAATGAAACTAACTATAAAACTAACGTGTTTATATAAGTTTATATAGATTTTTATTTTAATAGAAAACTAAAAATTTCAATATTTTTTTGAAGTCGTCGTGACGCAGGCCCATAAGCGTTACTGCAAACGCGACGGTTGTGGGTTTGATATACATATACATTAATGATAGCATATCCATGCTCTTGTAACGAGGCAAAGCGCGGCGTTGAAGCCCGCCGCTCAACACGCAATGCCTCAAGAATTCGGCGGAAAATGGGCATCGGAAAATGTTTAAGCAATAGGTTCCCAAGTTCTCTCTGCCTACCCCACTACCTACTAGGTGCGATATACAGTTGAAGCTAAAAAAACACACATTGAGAAAAATTGCAGAGAGAGAAGAGAGAGTTGTCTAGTTACCAAAGCGAGCAAATGAAAATAATTAATTCCCTCGAGTGAGTGGGCATCAAACCACCGTGCTTACAGTCTGGTCACTGAGCGCAAGACGCGTTTGAACGCTATACTAGGTTTATAAGAAAATATTGATAAGAAAAGTGTTATTTCATCATCATTACAATAAAGAATACAATATATACATAAACAGTCAAGTGTATGTAGTTTATTTAGATTATTAGTAATATATTATTATAATTATATATTCTTTTATTTGTATAATTAAATATTTATAAGATGTGAATGTATATTTATACTTTATAAGGGTGTGCAGTAAAGGTTTGTAAATAAATATATATTATTTTAATATGGCAATAAAATTGGTTAAAAATATTGTATTTTGTTTTCCAGTAAAATATGGAGAAACTCAGAGTTCTGGAGCAGTTTCGGTTCTGTTTGTGCGCTCCAATATAACTAAGCTAAGTGCTCGGGTCATCCGCGCCGCCGGCTACAACCTGCAGCAAGTCGAACATTTGTAAGTAAAAAAAGCTCTTTTTTTTGTTTTTCCCGCAAGTATAAATAATAATACAGACAAAGGGAACCAAGTGTTTTATTTTCAATTATTTTCAAGACATCGGAATCGGAACTCAACTTTATATTCTTACCAAAGCAAGGGAATGAAAACAGTACCTTCTTCCGCGAATAAATCGAACTTATAATCATAGAGTCTACAGTCAGATACTATGCCGCCAAAAGATAGGAATCTCCGTCCTCTGGTCTCCGCTTTTTTATGGTATTTAAGGTATTTCATGTAAAATACAAACTTCTTAGTAATCGATAAATGTGGGTGACCTTTAAAAAGCGCACTTACACTCACCTACATTCTGTCATCTAAGCTCCTCTACTTAACCAAATTCTATTTAAGCTGTTCAATGAATTTATTCTTTGAAGTTCAGTTAAAATTTCAACTGATAATATTCTACACTGATAATACTCTTTGGAGCAAACAAACAATCCATTTAACAAAGTAATCAGAGTAAATTGTTTCTTTGAACTAGTTGATGAAATTTTATCAACATTTATTCGGTTTCAGAACTAATCCCTTTTATTATACCTTTAACTTTGAATGCGGAACGTACGTTTGACTATAATTATATTATTTCCCTACTTTTCTTTACTTTAAAGTAGGATATTCATTTTTATGGCGTGAAATGGAAATATTCTTTTGTCCCATAGGAAAATCTAGTTCTCTCCTACATTTCCAAACGTACCTAAATGCAAAATCTAACGGAAAAGTTTTAATATATAGGTTGATAACGATATACTATTTATCAATTGTGCATACACATAGTGTGTTCTGTGCAAAACCAAATGATGGCATTTGATTTTCACAGTCTGTCCTACCAGCCCAGGAAATGAAAATATTAATCGGAGCACAGCAGCAAAGCGTTTGAGTGTAACAGCGACGGTTCTGGGTCCGATTGCCACTCAGAGGAAAAAAATATTTTCATTTCCTCGCTCTGTAACAGTTATCGTTTTTCCTAAAGTTAATGTATTTACAGAACAGTGATGGACGCACCGGACTTAGAGCACATAGTTGTTGAAGATCTGACGAAAATGCCTAATCTCAAATCATTGTAAGTATTTTTGGCTTTATTGTTTATGTATCTTACGTATTTTATTTCTTTCATTTCGGTGCTCTATCGCAGCGGTGCAGTGGAACTGTTACGCGTCATAGTCGTGGGTTCAATGCTCACTAGGGGGAATTAATTATTTTCATTTTCCCGCTTTAACCAAACAACACTCGGCGTTAAGTTCCGCTATTTAACACGCGATATCTCAAATTCCGGCGTGTCCTCCTCTGTATACTCTGCTATATGCGAGAATTCCGAATGATATTAAAAAAAACAAAAACAGAATGATATTAAAGAAAACTATCGCGGTATTATATTTATTTAAAAACGTTTTCTTTAGTAAAGTCAATATTATGTAAAAATGGAATTTCAAATTAAAATTAGTATAATCTCATAACATAATTTTTCATATCATAATTGTAAAAACAACCTAAAGTATCCGCACGCATATCTCTAGGATTTTCCTTAATCCACATTATAAAAGTTGTGGACACAAAAAGATTTTTTAGCTGTTGCTTGCTTAAAACATATTAAAACGTTTATAACTGTTTATTATCACTAATTATCTTAATCTTATCATTATTTTTAAGAGTTATTTTCAGATTTAGAAAATATAAAAACATCTCAAAGTTGTGGGTAGATAATGTCATAATTTCGAATTCCATAATATTGGCATATTTAGACAGTGATTTCTGAAATTAGATGGCAACGCAGATAGACAGATCTTAAGATAATTTTTATTTTAGATTATTTTCTTTCCGAGTGAATACGCAAAAATTCAGAAACCTAACGTCGACACGTCGACCGTACTGTGATTAGGCAGAGGAACCTAACGTTAAGATGTTCCATTTCCCACGCCCCCAAGATACTCCAGTCTTTGCTTTCTATTTGTAATCCTTAGGTACAAAGCGTCTTAAACAACGTAACAGAACGCCACGGTTAACATTGCCAGGCCGGGAAAATGAGTTGAATCTATAGATAATTATTGTATCAAATGGAGATCGAACCTATAAACATGCTATAAATCAAACTTCTCAGTGGGGCCATGACATTGGTAACAATTTAGAATTATTTTATTGATTCTAACATGAGGCTGTCGTGGCGCAGCGGCACAAGGGTGTGACTACAATGCGACGGTTGTGGGTTCAATCACCATTCGAGGGAATGAATTATTATTTATTATTAATTAAATTAATTAATTTCATTTCCTCGCACACAATGGCTCGAAAAATTCAGCGAAAAATGGGTGACGAAATGTGTTAACATTAGGCTTCCTCTGCCTACCCTGCTGTGTGCGGGACACATTGTGAAGCTGTATATTGATTTTTTATTCGTATTGGTACTAATACAGATATATATATTTTTTCAGATTTATAACCCAAGCGCCCTTATTACATAGAATAGCGCCATTACCCGCCCTGCCCGAACTGCGCACATTGTACGTATGTATTTTTATCTATAGTATAACAATTATTTGTTAATTTTATATATTAGAATGATGAGTATAATTTCATTTATTATGTTATGGCGTAGCGGCACAGTTCTGAAGGCGACAATTGTGGTTTTGGTTCCGTCTTGGGGGAAAGAATTATTTTCATTTTCTCGCTCTAATAACATTTCATTTCGTACTGAGCGGCGTTGAGTTCCGTTCAATACGAAAGGTTTCGAAAGTTGTGCAGAAGGTAAGGAACAGAGATTCTTAAAAGCCTATCCTATATGCGAGATACAGTGTGAATCTAAAACATGCTCACTTAAGTAAAGTGAATTACATTTTTTACAGAAATAACCGGACCATATCTTGACCATATCATGTTTGAATCAAAGCGATTTAGGCACTATTTGTATTTTACATAAGAAAATAATAATTTATATTCATATTGTTATTTAATAAGTTTTTAACATTGATAAAATATTAATTTGTATTTATTTCAAGCATTATTACAACATGCGGTCTCACAGAAGTGCCCAACTTGAGTCATGTGCACGACAAGAATAATGGAAACACGTCATTGTCATATTTACAAGCTATGTAAGTTTCAATATATATTAATAGACAGAATCATAACTCATACCTAGTTATTTTGTTTTCTAACCCCCGACACAAAAAGTTTAACATCTTTGTCTGTCTGTAGCACCGTAGCTCCTGAATTAATGCAACGATTTGAGTGCGGATTTTTAAATCTAAATCCTAGTACATCGCAGTCGTTCTTAGCTATGTTTTTTCAAAATCAGATTTACTAATCTGATTACTGTTCAAGATCTATAAGCACTTTGCCAAGATGAGGTAATGATATTTTTGGTTGGTGTTTTTTTAAATCTAATTTTTGATAAAATATAACGTATTTTTAGAAATAATTTTTAAATGCACCTTGACTCTAAATAGACAGAAATTAAAAAACAATAATTACTTATAGTATCTAAGTTCTCTAGTTTTTATTTAGAAACTAATAAATTAATTTAGGAACTATGAAAATATTTGAGAGATTTTAACGCGTATTTTAACTTATTAATTAATAAACACTTTTACTCTAGGAAAACAGTCAAGAGGCGCGGACAATTCCGCTACGTTCATATTTTTAACCGTTTTCTAAAAATATATTTTTTAAGTATAGAATAAATCTATAAAAATTTTTGAGATAATAAACTAATGAAAAGTGACAAGTCACTAAAATGTCATTGTATTTATGTTTTATAAATGAATATTTCCAGAGATCTCGAAGGCAATCATATAAAGCGCATCCCGACGCACGCGCTACGCGTCCGCGCTGACCAAGTGTAAGTAGGTACAGGTACAGACCGATTATGCTTTTTTATTATTTTATACTTATATTGTTTTATTAAAATATGTTTTTTTTTTGTTATTTTTTAAATTTATTTTAATTAAAAAATAAGTCAAGCGAAGAATAAATTTAATGTATGTACAATTTAAGAAATTTAACAAATTAATGAAATGAAAAAGATTGTCCAATTTATTTATAGTTTTGATAAAGTTATATTTTAATTTTAATCCTAAATTAAGTTATATTTTATGTTAAGCAAAGAATCTTAAAAATTAAACATGGTAGCCAAGTTCTTATAACAATTTATTTACACAATATATTTTTTGTATATTTTCTTTATTATTTTGTTGCGCTGTTATTGTTTTTTTTTTAAGAAATATTCTTAAAAATTTGGATAATATAATACTTTAAATATTTAGTGATCATATCAACAAGATACAGTTTATCTTTGCAGGTCACTGAACTACAATTTGATTGAGGAAGTGCCAGCTCACGCGTTCAAAAACTCACAGATATCAAAGTTGTAAGTACCAAAGATCATACCTGACTGACTTTTGATGTTAAACAGTATGAAAACAGATTAAAATATTTAAACGTTTATTATTACTTGGATGAATTTTAATTAATTGTAAATATTATATTCTATCAAATATCAATAAGACAATTATATCACGAATTAGTAAATATGTTTAGATGAAGTTTTGGACGCTATTATAATATAAGCGCGAAATTAAAAACAAGTTGTATTTAATACAAGCAGCCCCCGCGCGGTTTCGCCCGCTTGATCTAACGAAAAATATTTAGGTGTATTTAGGGAAAATTGGTTGATAAATATGGTTATCTATACTTTTTTACACTTAATAAATCGTAATATTTTTTTTGGGGTTTTTATTTGATGTTACTCAAAAGTTGTCGTATTAAGTAGAAAAATGTTGCTATTACATCTCGGTAAGCGGTAGATAATCGCAGGACAAATGCGATTTTTCCTGTGTAAATCTCGATCCCTCGGGAATTCCGGGATAAAAAGTGGCTTCTTTCAGTGAAAGTTCTACAACATTTAGTCGGCTGTCCTGAAAATCAGCTTGGACAAACAGAAAGGTAGCAACTCTGATTAGTCTGGTACTTTATTGTATATATAAAAAAAGCTTTAAGTTCAATTTGTTTCATAGGTTTTGCAAATACAGTGTTATGGCTGGAAACTTTTGACGTATTTATTTATAACAGCATCAGTCTTATCAGGTCATAATAAGCTCAGTCCCTATCGTCGGTACTCCAAATTGCTCTTTACGTCCACCTCGACTCCAGTATCGCAAAGATTCTACACAAGGCTTATAGACGATGTTGGGCACCCAATTAGTTCTTTTATTCAATTTTTATGCCAAAGTACGCTTGGTAGGTTGTTATCTGAAATTGGATGATCTATTTTCTTTATTTTTGTAAACAAATTTGCCACATAATATACAAGCTAAAGTGGTGGGGATGTTAACATAAGATTTTCGTAAAGAACTCTATTTTTCAAGACAAAAAGCATATAACGTATGTGCCAACATATGCAACCATTAACAAAATAAATTCCACAGATTTTTTTTGTTCCACGGATTTGATCAAAAACTTATCAGAGAATACAAAAAATCCGCAAAATATTTTTTTTTTACCATTTTATACATCAAACATGATATTTAATAAAAATAATTTCGTATAGCTTATACATATCTCGAAAAGGGCAAAACTACGGACCATGTAAGGGTAAAATAGTTAACAATAACCACTTCTATCAACTGTTTCAGTTAGTCTTAAATTATACTGTATACTAAAAAGTTTCTTTCCGCCGAAACTGAGAGCAAAGCCAAAAGTTCGGTTTCGGTTTTGGCTGAGAACCTTGTTTCGAACACCAATTATTTTATAATATTAAAAGATTTGCACAAATAATTGATTCTTTATTGTTTCTTTACAGAAGTTTCAGAGGAAATACAAAGCTAAAAAGAATTGACGATATGGCGTTTGCTGGAAATCTTCTACTTAGGCAATTGTATGTAATTTTTGTTATTCTTTTTATGATTAAAAATATATAAAAAAAATGTTTATGATATAAATCAAATATTCATGATAGTTTAAGATTTTCATGTATTTTATGAATAAAATGGATATATTACGTACAGGATTATACCAAATTGTTTATTTCTTATATATATCAAATAAACAATAATTATAAAAAATAGTTCTATACAAATTTATTTGTTAATTTTTCATTCCAGGGATCTAAGCAGTACTGCAATAACATCTATACCTACTAAAGGTCTTGAGAATTTAGAAATACTCAGAATAGAAAAAACTCCGACTTTAAAATACATTCCGTCTATTTATGAATTTCAGGTGAGATATAATAGAGGGGCTGGATCGCTAATACCGATATTTTAATAAAATAACAAAATCCAAAATACCGATTTATTAAACTATTTATTTTATTTTAAACCAAATAACTTAATTTTATAATGTATTTCATAATAGCGATTGGAAAAAGCGTATCTGACTCATCATTTCCACTGCTGCGCGTTCGCGTTCCCGGAACGACACAATCCTGCGAGACACGCGCTATACGAAACGCAGCTAGCCATTATGGCTGAGGTTTGTATACATTACTAATAATGAGATACTAAATATACTAGATTTATTTAGTTAAGGCCATAGCGGCGTAGTGGCGGTGGGCCTGTGGCAATATACACGAGATCGATTCTCACTCGGATAATGATTATGTTTCAATAGTAACTGACAAAGCACTGTATTGGGTTCCATTCCTCAATATGACATCCTATGAACAATAAGTGTTGGGCGGATTCTTAACACTAGATTTTCTTTGTCTGTTTAGATATGTCTGAGATGTGTGAAGGTAAACAAATACAGACATATCTATTCTTATCTTACATGTATAAATTTTACTACGTAGCTGCGCAATCGCAGTATAATGATCGTAGCTTCAAATGCCAGTCGAGAGACTATTAATATTTTATATATTTCATTAGTTGAATAAAGAAAACTTGGGATTGGATACCCCAACATATTTTAAAATATTTCGAAGTACAACAAAAATTTAGCTTCAGCTTCATGCACACAGCAGGGTAGGCAGCGGGAACCTAGTGTTAAGACACTCCATTCTCCACTTTCTGCCGAATTCTGGAGGCATTGCGTGTTGAGTGGCAGAACTCAACGCCGCGCTTAACCTCGACACCAGAGCGAAGAAATGGCAATATAAATTTAAGTAAAAATGTAGCGTAAGCGTAATATATAGTCTAGTGATCCATCATTACCTTTTCTTTCGATACCTTTGATGATATGCGAGTGTCCAGATCTATTCATATCTAAATTAAGTAGTAAACAATGTTTAAGTTTTTAACTTACCTGAAATTAAAGACTTACCGATTACAAATATGACACGTATTTGAAATGAAACAAGGTCGCGAATTAGTACCTGTTTCATTTTAAAAACTATTAAAAATATAACTAATAATGATATATTCAATACACAATCACTCAATATCGGTCTATAACCTCGGCTACCTATACATAATTACTGATCGAGAGTCAGACAAAGACTATTCCCCTAACTGTTGCCCGGGAGACGTCCTGACCTCGCCTAACTAAAATCCAATATCTGGGGACCAAGTCTGGGCTGCCCCCCGCCCCTCGCACCCTCCCTCCCCCGCTCTCACCCTCCCCGCCCAGGTTCAGACTTGCGCTGCACAATCCAGGGCTGCTATCTGCATCGATTGCATCCTAGCATTATACATCAAATGTATGGCCTGCGCAAAATGAAATTCAATATTGGGAGGGGGTCACACTGCCCCCACTTATCTCCCTCCCCTCTACTCTGCCTCCCCCTTTCCTCCCTTGGCTAGATACAGGCAGGTGTGTACATGTCAACAGATATGCTGAATAACAAAATTCGAGAGGGGGATATCTATAATATTATAAACCACCCTTCCGGGTGCTGATTCCACACAAATTGACCACCACCCTTTCCTCCATAGCAACATTGCGTCTTTAACTCCCCCGCCCACCCCCCTATTTCCCTCTCCTCTTATGTGACCTGCGCTGCACATCCTAGGCCCTGGACATTGCATATACTTACACTTTTATGCTTATACATATGTACGTATACAACTTAACGAAGTATTTATGGTTTTTGTTACAATATTAATGAAATTATTACAATTATGAATTTTATTTAAGATATTAATAAGAGTGTAAAGAAACAACAAATAACAGAAGCAAGTGTACAAACACTCTATGAAAAATCTAATATTTTGATTTTAGGACATTGTAACAGATAATTATGTGACAATGAAAAAAAGCAGTATTCGTTCGCGAGTAGCCTTTTTATACGCACAGACAAAATATTTATAAAATATTCGCTAGCGTTTTAATTTAACATGATAAATATAATAAATCAGCTTCACGCTACATCCCGCACACTGCAGGGCAGGCAGAGGGAATCTTGTGTTAAACTCCGCTCTCCTCTTTCTGCCGATTTCTGGAGGCATTGCGTATTGAGTGGCAGAATTCAACGCCGCGCTTGTCCTCGACACCAGAGCGAAGAAATGAAAATATAAAGTTAAGTAAATATTTCATCTCCTCGAATCCTCCTCCTCCTCCTCCTCGATCGAACTCACAACCCGTCAGTTTTTACAGTCACACTTTGTGCTCCTGCTCCACAACTGGCTTCAATTATTTAATTTAACATGATAAATTTAATTTATTGACCCTAATTTACATATTATGTCGATATCACCCGCGAGCTATCAACAAGTGAACCACCGTAATGTGAAAGCAGAGCCTATGCGTTAGTTATACATGACTCCTTCTTCATACATATACGGATAAAATGGTTCGATACAATTACCCTCGTGACAATTAATAAGAAGATATAACTTACCAATCTCATCTCAACTGGAATGCGCAAAAAGCCCAGCGATGCTTGCGATATGAGTCTGTAGTAGCGTAATTTACGAGCAAATTTAAATTTATGGGCAAAATTTGAAATTTATGGGCAATTTATGCAACTGCCTGTTATCCCGTGTGCATAGGTGCAAACCCTATTTTAAACTGATTGAGACGAGCGCTGCGCCGGGCCCCGCGGCCGCCAGTGGGAGGAAAATCAATAGAGCCTGCCAGGCATTGAGTACTTCATTAATAATTGTCTTATGTATCTGATTTATGAGCACTAAGTGATCTATGGTATTCTCAAAATTTTTGATTGAAATTTGGCCAAAGCCGGGATTCGTGTCACGTAATTTATTTCAAAACAATGTTATCCTGTTGAAATCTATAATTTTTAAACATTTTACGCTTTACTTTGCCTTAAACTATCTAAATTTTTATTAACACATCTCGATTTTTTTTATTTAATTCCGCAATTAAATGTTTTTTTAATTATGACACTTACCTACTCCGAGTTAAGAATCTTAACAAATTTTATGTTAATTACTTCATTACTCGCTTACACTACTAGTACACTTCAATCTCCGTTCCCATCCATCCAGAAATCGCACGTCGAGTGCAACTCATCCATCCATCCCGTATGTGAAATTACAACCAAAATTTCCATATAATCCAGCGTTCCAACTGCACTAAGACTTTTATCAACATATAAAATTTAATTAAACGAACGCTTCACGTTGTTTCCTGCTGTTTCACACAGAGGGAACCTAGTGTTATGACACTTCGTTCGCTACTTTCCGCCGAATTTTTCGAGTGTAGAGTGGCGGGTTTTTGCCTTAGTGCCAGTTTCGAAAAAATGAAAATATTAATAAATAACAATTGAATCCGTCGCGTTACAGTCACAACATTGTGCCCCTGCGCCAAATGGCCTCAATAAATATATATTGAAAATTATTTTCATGTTTATGTTTACTTTTACAGAGATGTGGAAAAAATGCGGAAATGAATAAAAGACAAACACGTAAACGTAGATCTACAGATCCTGTTCATGATGATATGAAGACTACTACACCTAAGTAATTAAACATTTTTACATAAAATGTATGACTTAACAAGCTGAAATTTGCAAATTAAAAACCGTTTGAAATTTAAATATTTTTCACAATGTATTTAAATATTATAATTTCATTATAGCGTCTATGAAGATACAACCACTAGCGATGAATATGTACCGTGGACGAGCGAAGAGTATTTTTCTGATTCTGGTAGCTTTGAAGATTACGACGAGGACTTTCGAGAGCCCGTTAATAAAAGTTTAGGCGTTACTGTTTATGCAGATTGTGGAAATTTTAGTCTCAGGTAATTCGTATTCTTTAAATAACTTTATTTTGATGCTTTATATTGCTTTTATGCTTATTATTGCTTTATTTAAGTTAATAAATGTCATTTTCATTTTTAAAGTGTTATTCCAAACTTAGGAAAGAAAAATATTTCTTAAGAAAACGTATAAAAATTTGAACTGTTTCCAAAGAGGCGCAGCTTCAAATATATACGCTATGTTAAATTTTTTATACATATGAGATATTGCATATTTGTAGATAAATCAAAATAAATCAGCTTCACGCTGTATCCCGCACACTGCAGGGTAGGCAGAGGGAACCTAATGTTAAGACACTCTGTTCCCCACTTTCTGCGGTATTCTGGAGGCACTCAACAATGTCTCGAATTTGGACGGAAAATAGAGAACGTAGTGTATTGACACTAGATACTTTCTGACCACCCTAAGCGGAGAAAAGCGAGAAAATGCTTTGCTTTTTTTAAAATTTTATGTAATAAATATATATTCTTTAACATACATAAGTATATATATAACTCCACATTGAAATGATACTATGCTAATGCTTCGTTGTGTGAGTTGAATGCACTATATGCAGATTAAACTCTTTACGACGACAGTCACGTTTCTACTTAAAGAAAAAAAATACTTGGTTATATTTATGATAAAATATGCCTTCATATATTATTTGTTTTAATTAGATAAACTAGGTTCATAAGAAATCAATATATTTATTTTTAGCCGTCACTCGGAACGTTAACTACGGAACAGCGTTGAACTTAAGACGCAAAATGGTCAGACCAGACTCCATAATCTACTTAAGTGCCACATTTTAACTTTTCAAGTTCATTAGTTTTGTCGTTAAACCGATAATTATATATATAAATAAAATAAATCAGCTTCACGCTGTATCGCGCACACAGCAGGGTAGGCAGAGGGAACTTAGTGTTAAGACACTCCGTTCCCCACTTTCTGCCGAATTCTGGAGGTATTGCGTGTTGAGTGGCAGAACTCAACGCCGCGCTTGTCCTCGACACCAGAGCGAAGCAATGAAAATACAAATTTAAGTAAATATTTCATCTCCTCGAATGAGGATCGAACCCACAACCAGCCCGTTTACAGTCACACTTTCTATCGCTGCGCCACGACTGGCCTCAAATATTTGTAGATAACTTAACTTAACTTAGCTTCACGCTTTATCCCTTGCGGGGCAGTCTCATACCTCTTTCGCCTCGTCCACTGTCATCAACCTCTTCATACATGCCCTTCGGGTCCTCATGCTTTTTACGTGACCTTCCTCCAGTACCTTTGATACTGTGTTTTCGAAGGTCAACCGAGGTCTCCCCTACCTCTCTTACCGCTCACTTTTCCATCATAAATCTTTTTTGCCATTCTTTCATCACTTATTCGTTCGACGTGCCCAAACCAGCTGAGCACGTTCTTCTTCATTCTCACCGTGACATCCTCGCTAGTACCTGCCATTCTGTGTACCTCTTCATTGCGGATTCGATCAGCTAAGCTGACTCCGCATATCCTACGAAGAGATCGCATCTCCACATTCATCATATTCTTCTTCTGTAATACCCACGTTTCGCTGCCGTATAACAGAGTCGGTACCAAAACTGCATTGTGTACGGCCAAACGCGCAGCTGTGCTGACCTTTCGCCGTCTCATCAATGCAGGTAAGGCTCCGTTCACCCTGTTACCGGCAACAATACGCCTTCCCACATCCATCTCGTATCTTCCATCTCTACTGAACAAACTTCCCAAGTATACCACTTCATTCACTTGTTCTAATATCTTACTTCTTCTTCTTCGATTCGATTCGATTCGATCTTGCATTCCGTCCTTTCGTCATCTCTTTCAAAAAGTATTATATAAATATTTATATATTTATATATATAAATATTTGTATATACTTAATATATTATAATATATTAAGTATATATAAATATTTGTAGATGAATTGTATTAATTCTAAGAATTTGAGCGCGATTATCGCGTTTGGCCGAACTCATTCCTGCTTATCCACTATGGCGTTAATATGTAGATATCTTTAACAAAAAAATATTTACATGTTTGGTGGCGTATTTTTTTTAAATTGTAAAACAAAAGCCCGGTTCCCACTGCGAAAGTGAATTGCTTAGGCGGAAAGAACTCCTTTTGAAAAAAAATAGGTTTACATTTTCACCAACAAAGAATTTTGTAATTATTTATCTCCACTCCATAGAACGAAAGGGGGTTCATTTTAACTCTTTTTACTCGCTCGGTCCTTTCCGCGCGACTATTTATTGGTGGCTTGTGGTCGGCCTAATAATTAGATAAGGTAGATGTGTAAAGATAAAAAATATAATAAAGAGGTGAAAACAAAACAAATTAAGAATAAAACACAGATATCTAAATAAAAAAATAAAATTTATTACGAATACCTTACCGCTTATTATGGTAAGGTATTGCCCCGAACGTAAGGATTTAAAACAGAGAGTCCATAACATTTATTCCATATCATAATATTTACCTAAGTTTATTTGTATGTGTGTGCTAGTCGGCGCCACGTGTCGTGCACGCCGCGGCCCGACGCGCTCAACCCGTGCGAGGACGTGATGGGGTGGGCGTGGCTGCGCGCCTGCGTGTGGCTCGTGGTGGCGGCCGCCGTCGTCGGCAACGGCGCCGTGCTGCTGGTGCTGCTCACCAACCGTAGCGAGCTGTCCGTCCCCCGCTTCCTCATGTGCCATCTCGCCTTCTCCGATTTATGCACTGGACTCTATCTCGCTATGGTCGCCTCCATCGATCTCCGATCGTATGGAGAGTTCTTCAATTACGCCTACGATTGGCAATACGGTGTTGGGTGTAAAATAGCTGGGTTTTTCTCGGTTTTCTCCGGTCAGCTGTCTGTTTTTACGCTTACAATTGTCACGCTGGAGAGATGGTTCGCGATTACGTACGCTATTTATTTGGAAAGACGGATCTCTATGAGCGCGGCCGCTAAGATAATGGCGGGAGGATGGGCGTTTTCAATCATGATGGCCAGCCTACCCCTGACTGGAGTATCAGACTATTCCTCTACCTCAATTTGCTTACCGGTGGAAAGTGAAAACGTGGGTGACGCCATTTACCAAGGGGGCATATTTTTAACGAATGCCGTCGCCTGGGTCACTATAGTTGTGTGTTATGTCCAAATATATCGATCGTTGGGTGGAGGAGGGGAGAAATATGGAGGTAGAGGGGCAGCAGCGGCGGCCGAAAGAAGGATAGCTAACAAAATGGCGCTTCTCATAGGCACCGATCTACTTTGCTGGGCGCCCGTCGCTTTTTTCGGAGTTACCGCCCTGGCCGGAATACCTCTAGTCGACGTCAGCCACGGCAAAGTCCTCCTCGTATTCTTCTACCCATTAAACGCTTGCGCCAATCCATTTTTGTACGCAATATTAACAAAACAATACCGCCGAGATCTCATTACGCTAATAAGCAGAACGGGCAAATGCAATTGGTTGATAGAGAGATACAAGATGGCGGCCACCCCTCCCCCCACCGCGCACACCAACCCCTCCGCGCCCCCGCTACTGCCCCTCGTCGAATATAACCGATCCACGTCACGAATAAAGGAAAATGGCGACGCTGATATATTGTAAAAATATTGTACAAATTTTAGTCACCTGATATTAGTATATTGTTAATTATAATTATAGGATTATTTATTGTTACTGTGTTTTCATTTACCTCATAATAAAGTTGATTTGTTATTTAAGTGTATATTGTTGTTTTATTTCTCAATTATATTTTTGTTTGTGTGTATAAGATATTTATATTAAGATTTTAAAAGCGTAGGATGACTACATATAGCAATATAGATATAGTTTATTGGAAGCCTAATAATGAAAACAAATTTTCAAATAATGTAAAACATGAAAATAAGAAACTATTGTGATGTTTTAAAAAAATAAGTCATTGTTTTATGAACTACAGTGAAAATACTAACTTGTAATTTCATTTATTTACAATATTTAATATCAACTATACATTGAACATATAAAAAAAAATGAAACAAAACACATGAAAAATAAAAAAAACATATATTTAAAACAAAAATATATTAAATTAAAAATATTTCAGCTGTATCATCTAAATTAGTAAAAACATTACTATCAATATATTCTACAACTAACTTGTCTCCCTCTAATAAAACTTGATTTTTTAATAATTCAGAAATTTCTACATCCATTTTTATAGGACTTATGCAATACCCATCTAACTGTCTGAAAATTCTTAATTTAGTATCGCCAATTTTATTATTATCATTTTTAATATTACATGTATCACAAATACTATCTATAGCTCTGCCCAAACTCCATTTTGTTGATATAAATAGCGGCACAGTGTCTTTTAAATCTGGCTCTAAACTTACTGATCCTAAAGGCTTTATACTATCTATATTTTTTATAATTTTAACTGATTTTGGATCTGCAGCAAAAGGTTTTTTGACAGCAAAATATACTCTATCGTTGACAGGAATGGACTTAGATCCTAATGCTTTCTGCTTAATTCTCATTAAGTGAATTTTTGATGCAGTTTTCACTTTAGCTGATGATTGCAATGCATTTCTTATATTTTCTGTAATCTGCAGAAAAGAATAAAATAAAAATGGATATATAAAAAAAAACTAAAAATAGAAATGTAATATAAAAACACTTACCTTTTCTTGAAGAAGTTTATTTGCCTCTTGGAATTGCCGCCTCGGTGCTTCAAACTGCTCTATCTTTGCAGCCATTATTTCATCATCAATCTCTGGACATGATCTGTGAAATAACTAAAATGTTAATTAGAATGCGGTGTTGAGTTCCGAAGAAGTGGGAAACATAGTGTCTTAACACCAGGCCTTTGCTTATCTTGCTATAGTATATTAGATACAGTGTGAAATTAAACTATTGTTTAGATTGGTTTGCATTAAATTTATATAAAAAATAAGCTGAAGGATAATATATAGCTGTATAGAACTAATTGTAATAATAAAGGCATAGGTAGAATTACAACTTCGCAATGCAGTAACAAATATATTCACATCAAATCATTCTTTACATAATACCATATAAGTATAGGAAAATATATAATCTTTGCTCAGACATTATACTACACTGCTACTTAAGATAACACTAACACATTATTTATTACTCAGCAGAACTCAGAAAACTCCAAATGGGATGGTGAAGAATTTTATTGTTAATTAAAGAAATTCAAGGCCAGTCCTGGCACAGTTCGATTTTCAAGTGTGGCATTGAGTTCCAACATTCAAAATGCAATGCCTCTAGAATGTGGGGGAAAGTGGGGAATGGAAGTGTCTTAAGGGACATGAGTGTCTTAACACTAGGTTGCGTACCCTTGTGCTATGTACGGAATACAGTGTAAGACTAAAAAAAGATAAAGCAATACTTCTTTATCCTTAATATTCCAATAAGGATAAAATATATATATTATATTATATATAAAATAAAAAATGTTATAAAAATAACTTACTCATGAAATCTGTGTTCGATACAGAAATGCTTATTGCATTTGTTACAGAGCATTTCATGTAGGTTTCCCTTTCTGCACCCATTGTAGGAACATCTGTATATTTGATCATCATTTTGTAAATTGACCTCTTTAGGTTTCGGCGCCAACTCGCAGTCCCCGGACGTACAGTGTTCATTAAAATGATTTCGGCAAAATATCTTGCCACATTTACATTGAAGAGGCAGAAAATCCACTTGATTGCAATCAACCTTCTGACAATGCTCGCCCAATTTAGGAAACTCCATATGTAGTATGATAAATTAACTTAATGTTATTATAATATGCATCTTATATTACTACATACATTATTATAATAAGTAGGAATTATTCTCAATTTTGTAACGACACCATTATCCGGCAAATTTTCAGGTTCATTTGACGTTTATATAAAGGCGTATGACAAAATCAATAACAGATTAACAGCTGAGATCAATATTACAAATACATGTTAAGTATGGATGCGATCAAGTTACAGTACTTAGTTAAAGTACCTAAATAAATACAGGAAATTAAGTTCAGTATCGTTCAGTTATTCGTAACATACATTTTAGATAATTAATGATCTTAAACACATTTCATTTTTTTTCTGCTCCCATGCGTTTCATGTCCATACCGGTAAAAAGAAATCTTGTATGAAGTCACTCTATTTCCCATTTTTTATTTACAATTTAAAATTTTGATTATGTGAGTGAAATTCGAAATTCAGCTTTAGATTTTTATTTAATGGTATAAGAATATATATGAGATTTTTACAACAAAAGGAAATTTTGATAAGATCGCTTTGTTAGAACTCCTGAAACAAGATTATTGTATGTCAATGATATTCAATCACCAGGGGCAATACACTAAGGAGCTTTTTGGAGCGCAAACCGGTAACAGGCCCACGTCTCTACTAAATTCAATAAAAAATAATAATATACATGGGCGTATCTAGAGATATATTTTGGGTATTGAACAGATATGTTAGTCTAAAGATTTTCATAATACTATTCTTGGATGGGCTCGGCCCGCCCGATATCCACCCCCTCTTCATGCTAATACATTTTGCAACAGAGCGCAAGAATTATATGCTTAGAAGTATGAGAGTGCTCAATCTGCATCATAACAAGTGATCATAGTGAGCCTCGTCTCGTAATGTTGACTGCGGTGAATACTTCCCAAACAGCCCACCACACTAATTTGAGCTCGAAGCACATCTAGTGGGAATCACAACAGCGTTCAGAGATAAGTCCTGGCTTGGAGTGGAGTGGGATGGAGTCACAGTAAAACAGCGTAATTTATCACATCGCAGAAGCCAACTCTGTGTAGTCTTTGTGTGTCGATCGTTGGTCATAAAACTTATAATCACTTGTATATGTACACATGTGAGCTCACATCAGCGTTGCCAGATGTCCCTATTTTTTTTTGTCCCCCAAAAATTACACAGATCCGCTTTTCACGGATTTTTCCACGTACTGTGAGAAATCTTTTTTAAAAATTTCATAGAAATTAATAAGTATATTCGTAAGTCACGTATAATTATTTTGAAGACTTAACGTTTTTCCATTAAAAACTAATTTAATTAAACATTAAAAACTCACATAGATGAAAAAATCACAGCGCTTCTTATAAATAGATAGATTCTAAATGAGATGATAATGCATATTATAGTAAAATTAAATATATTATTTCAATACTTAATTTCTTTAAAGAAAAAAGGTAAAATAAAACTCCTAATTCAAGCACAAGAATGATGTATTGCAAAAGGATAAATAAATGATAAGAGGTAATCATTTGCTCAAATGAAATCTTAAAACAAATTAGCAGTTCGAAGAGATAAATTTTATAAATTTAAATCAAAATAAGGTTAGCCAATTGCATTCTCCACACAAAT
>JAATLQ010038235.1:19377-57841 GCA_013421005.1 Heliconius erato x Heliconius himera
TTACTTTTTTTTCTCATATTTGTAATATTGTCGATATATACTAATATATTAAAATATTTTTCAATTTGACAGGCAATTTATTCCGCCATGTTAATAACAACCGACCGTTGCTAAGCAACGGTTTGCAAAGTTTATTTGTTGTTGCAAACGTCACTCAAAATGAGCTTGCTTAACGCATACATGGCGACGCAAAAATATTGTCCTTTAAATAATGTTTAAAAAAAGTCCGCGATACACATACCATATTTATCTCTGAAGCTTGAGCAAAGCAACACAGTAACAACAAGTAACCATTTTAATTAATTTCTTTATATTTATCGGGTTTTTGTTGTATGTATTTTCTATAATTTGATATTGATCCTTATGAAAATTAATATAATAGTCACTTTTAGCATTTCATCTAGATTGAAATTATAGTTCACTGTATAACATTCTAATAAATAATTAAGGAGATGTCACTGATTCGAAATAACCTAGCATACGACCGGCATAGTATGACCGACGTGAACGGGCAGATGACTTTGATGGTTTTGTAAATTTTCATACATTTTCGAACTACTGTTAATTTTTATGTAATTATTTGCTGTTTATAATTAATGTATACTTTTCTTTGGTTCTTCGCTTATTCGAAGAGCAGATTAATTAGATTTTCATAAATTTCTTGGTGTGGTGTAAGTTGCGGCCCTGCGCGGCATCGGTGTAATATTATTTAAGTATTAAGGAGAGAATTGTTGGTTATTTCATCTTGGTTGGATGGTTATCTATACCGTTGTTATACACTTAATAAATTGTGGTTTTAGTTTTCTGGGATTTTATTTGATATTGCTCGCAAAACTTATCATATTTAATGTAGAAAGGACTTTCGTTATTTCATATAGTCTCTATGTACGCGCGCAAGGAAAACGAGTAAAAAGATTTTTCCCGGGTAAATCAGTAAAATCGATCACTGAAAGTCCAATAAAAATTAGTTCAGTTTTTCTGGATATTAGCTCGGGGAAATAGAAAGACAGAAAGAGATAAAATTATTAATAATGTAGCTGGTTTTGTTTAGTTTTTTATTAATATTTTACTATGGTTACGTTTACTTATATATTTTTTTATTTAAATTAGATACATATTTTCACAAACAATTTCCTAAATATAATAAGCATTTGTAAAGTTTAAGCGGGCGAAGCCGCGTCCGGGTCCGCTAGTATACAATAAATAAATGCAACTTTATATACAGTAAAATAAACAACGCGGTGCACATCTAAACACTCCTATCTAAAATATCTATTATATTTTTCATTCAAACTTCAATTCATTCTATTATTATATATTAAATTTTTGATCTCAAAACATTTTACTAGAGTAAAAATTAGAATATCGTTCTTATATATTAAAATCTACATTAACAATTAATAATCATGAAAGAAAAAGAACCAAGTTTTCAACTAAAAAATATGAAAAAAATAATAATTATAAATGTTTATTCAATGTACCAAGCCATATTACAAGAAAATTCAAAATTAAAGAAGTTTTTTCTATTTTTTATAAGTATACTAGATTATACATATGAATTTATTTGGTTATAGCATACTGTCTCATCTTTCAATACTGACAATTAGCTTTATAATTTTTTTTATTTATTCATGTGGTCTCATTTTTATATAACAATAGAAAATATGAGTTTGTTATGAAATTGAGGAAATAATCATAGTACGAAAAAAATCTAAGATAGATGTGCATTTCTATTTCTAAATTGGTATATTTTTATTTTTATTCATATCATCACACCAAAAAAAAACAAGATTATTAATAACCTCTATTATATTACTATAGATTCCATTAACTACATTAGTTTCAATGTTTCTATAGCTGCTAGTAACCTCTCAATTTCTCCTTGAGATTGTGACATTTTCTCCGTATTAAGTTTTTGAACTTCAATTGGTACTTTAATTAAATAATCTTCTGCTGAAATCGCTTGATGTAATTTAGTTATTGTTTGCGATAGATTCTCTTTTTTCTTTTCAAGTTTTGTTATTTCCTTTTGTGGGTCGATGAGGCCCTATAAAAATTTTAAATAGATTAGATAAGTAATTTTTCTATTTACGTATTTCTTATAAAGTATCTGTATTAAGAGGCCGTCGCGGCGCAGGAACACAAGCGTACGACTGTAAGCGCGACGGTTGTGAGTTCGATTCCCACTCGTGGTAATGAAATATTTATAATATTTTCATTTCCTCGCTCTGGTTAATAGGCAAAGCGCTACTTTGAGTTCTGCCTCTCGACACGCTCGCTATACTTTCAGTGGGGAACCGAAGTGTCTTAGCACTAGGTTCCCAGGTTCAGACAGGATCAGACAGGCGAATAAGCGGATAGGCGGATGCTGACAGTGTGAAACTAAAAAAAAGTAAAAGTTAAATTATTATTTTTTGAAGCTTTTAACCTATTAAGCTCATAATATAAATTGTTGGCGTTTACAATGTTAATTACGAAACATTTAAAAATAAAACTCTGTCGTATTTTTTAATGAAACTCTAGAAACGATAATTTAATTAAACGTATATTAGACTATAAAATTTTTAGAGAAATTTGATTAGTCTTCAAAATATTTAATTAAATTTCATCTAAATTACCTTCAAAACCAAATGCACCACAATCTTATCGGACACCGTTAATATAGCACAACCGATAGGCGGCTCCTCCTCACTCAGCTCACTGTTCCCTAGGGTCTGGAGCTTGAGGAACAGCTCGCGGATCTCCTGTACATCATCAGCTAGCACCAAGTGGACAGTAGTCTTCTGTTTATTGGTTAAGTTGTATTCAGATCGAGTAGAACGTATGAGATGGATAATCTTGAGAGTGGTTTCCACGTTGGCTTCTAACTGTTCTGAACGCCAGGGGGTGATTGATTCCTAGAAGATTGTTAATGTTTTTCAAATTTTAGTTTACTTTTTAACCAGGAGTGAAAGTCCCCTCCGGAAGTAATATAAGGTATATTTTTATTCTCACTTTTTAACCATTTAAAATTATATGTTGGGAGTTTTGTAGAAAGATAAAATCTGGTTTACCAAAAGTGCAGGGAAAAAAATTGAATATACGCGTTGCGTGACACTTAAAAAACTTACAGTAGGGTAATCAGCTACACATATAGACACACACGATTCTTCCTTTGGCAATCGTTGGTACAGTTCCTCAGTGAGGAACGGCATGAAGGGACTTAGTAGTTTGAGACCAAATTCTAAAGTGGTGTATAGTGTTGATCTTGCTGATGCTTTTTGTTCTTCCGTGCCTTGGGCGAATACTGGTTTTAAATATTCCTAGAACACAGATGTTTTATGTTATTGTTAATACGTCTTTCTAGTTACGATAAGTAGTGGTGGGTATCAAAACACATTATGATAAAACGCAAGGATATTTACAAGATATAACAAATAAAAAGATATTCATAGTAAAATCAAATATCCCTTTGAGAAAATTTGAACTTCAAATCAAGGAATCTAGTTGAAACTATAACTTGCAAAAAGCTTTCATTTTGATTAACATATTTAATGTTTATTTTTAAGTTCTGACATTAGATTCTACATACGAAATATATATACTTTTAAGGCAATTTTTATCTTTCTATTCATACCACTGTTAATATTTAAATAACTCACCAAATAAACATCACAAAGGTCGTACAGCCACAGATTATAACAATGAGTGGTGGCTGATGGGAAATCGTATTGTTGGAAGCCAATGTTCACTTTTTGAACAGCGAGAGACAGTTTTGAGAGCATCCAGCGATCTATTGAGGAGAGGCCGGAGGGTAGAGAGGGACGGTGTACCTGGAAAGAGGTAAAAAAATATATCCATGTCATTGTTTAGTCAATATCACGCTGTATCCCGCATATAGGAAGAGAGAATTTAGTGTTAAGTAAAGTATCTTAACATATAAATCTATATATATTACCTTGTATACAGTGTCTTTCGGGAAGTACATTAAAGCGAATTTAGTTGCGTTCCACAGTTTGTTACAGAAGAAACGGTAGCCTTGCACTCTTTGTATGTCTAAATTCAAATCCCGGCCTTGCGTCATGGCGCAGAGCGCAAACCTAAAAACAAATAATATTAGAGAAAAAAATAATTAAATATTAATAATAGTCGAGGCTTAATAATAATTTAATAAGCCTTGATTTATTGATTAAGATTGCAGATTAACATTCACGCATTCAGCATAATAAGCTTAGTGGTTTGATATTGTTTTCCCCAAGCAACGCCTCATTTTCTCAACACCGCAATTTATTTTATTAGAATAAAGAAATAAGTATACATAATTAATTCATCCAAGGGATTGAACCCACCATCATCGCGTTTACAATCGGACGTTGCTCCAGCGCACCACGATGGCCTCTAGATAAGCTTTCAAATGTAAAATATAAAAATATATACAACAAATATCCAATACTTCTCAATACAGTTACTGTAATTATATCATAAGTCCATACAAAAAAATGTCTCTAGAAAAAAATATATGTAAAGCCCTACAATTTTTTACATATTTATATTTTTTTCTATATAAAACACTAACCTTAAGGCGTCCGTCCCACACTCAGGAATACCATTAGGATAATCTTGTTTCTGTCCTTGTTTAGCTTTCTCTATTTCCCGGGGGTCTAGGTTCGAGTCAATAAGTTGGGCGTGAAGCTCTTCTAAGGCAATACCTCGTACTACATCTACAGGATCAATAACATTGCCTAAAGATTTTGACATTTTTCGACCGTGGGCGTCCCTGACCATTGGATGGAGGTAGATTTCTCTGTAAATAAAAAAATATATGAATAAATATATAAGGGAATTTCAACGACGGGGCCGTCGTGGCACAGTGGCCCAAGCGTCTGACTTTTCAGTCAGACGCTGTGGCCCTTGGGCCTTGGCCCTAACCCAACGGTTCTGGGTTCGATTTCCATCCGGGGGAATAAATTATTTAATATTTTTATTTTCTCGCTCTGGTAACAATGCAAAGAGTTCCGTCACTCAACACGCAATGCGTCAAGATATCGGCGGAAAGTGAAGAACGGAAGTGTCTTAAGACTAGGCTCCCTGGTTTCCCCCTGCCTAGCCTGCCATATGCAGGAACAGGCATGCAACTAAAAACGATTTTTAAAGTTTGTGTATTAGTATATTCTTCTTATCGTAAATGTATGAATGAAAAGTGAATTCAAAGATCACAGTATAAACGGACAGATCACAGTATAAACGGACTGGTTAAATAGTCTGCCTTAGTAGATTCCAAAATCATTGTTATCTACTAAGGCAGCCTATCTAACCAGTCCGTCAGTCAGTCAGTTGGTATTTTAACTGTGAAATAGTATAAAATGATAAAATTATTATTTTAAAAAAAGTACGTTAATTTTTTAAACTGTATTTGACATATAAAAATCTTTAAACATAAAATACTAAATAACTAACTTAAAAGGTAATTTTCCAAGGAGACGCTGTCCGAAGAAGACCATCCTCGCCACCCAGAAGAACAAAATGTCGTGACCGGTTTCCATTAAAGTGCCGGGATAGAATGCCTGGAATTAAGTAAATAATGATTATTTATTAGTTTTCAATGTTAATGTTTCCCTGCTGTCTGCACAAACGCGGTGCTGAGTTACGCCATACAATATACAATATCTCCAAAACATGTGTTAAGTAAAAATGGAGTCACATAACATTTAGTTCCCCTTATACAGCAAGAAATACTTAAAATAAAAAAAAAATACCTGCAAATCATCAGTATTATCCGGCCATCCGAAAACCGAAAACGGAAACAGTCCCGATGAGAACCAAGTGTCTAACACATCTTCGTCCCTTTGCAATTTAATTTCCTCTTGTGAAAGACCTAAATTTGACGCCGCTTTTGCTAAAGCTTCCTCTTCTGTATGAGCTGACACCCATAGTTCTTCTTGATTCTGGGGATAAATAAGGAAAATTAGTTATGTTTGTACGGTCGACGAGTAGTGACCGCTCTGAGGTTAGTCTGAAGTTTTACACATTATACACTCGAAAAGAATGTAAACAAAAAATCTAAAATCAAATTTAAAAAAAAAATAATAAAATCTAAAATCAATCAAAAAATCTAAAATCAATTTTTTGCAGCAAATCTATAGCAAACTTGAGGGCACAACTCGTCAATCGTACTGTACTAAGTTATTTGTAGATGAATATGATTTTTCTTTATATAGTCATATAAGTAAGTAAGACTAAATGATGTTCAAAACATAAAAATATTATGGAGCATATTATATTTGTAAGAATAAAACATAACAACAATTCTAGTAAACACTAAAGACCAAAGCTAAAAAATGGAATAAAAATGTCGAAGCCAAATAACAATTGATTTATTGATTTGTTTTACCGCATATGGTTTTTTAATATTAATCATGCATGGCTGAATAGAAATAGGAAAATAATTGACTTATATACAATTTCTTGCTATCTACGTACAAATTACAGAAAAATGTGCTTAAGAAATAAAAAAGTGTGTAGCAGCACAACATACTGTCGGCCAAACTTAACAAACAGTTTAATTTAGTTTTGTTCTAATTGTTCAAGAGAACATATAGAACAAAATTAACAAATATACGATACGTGAAAATATAAAAATATATATTTAAAAAAAAGGTAATGTAAGATAAGTTATTATAACATTAAGATTAAATATACTAATTAATCACGAATAGATTTTCTGTTCATGTAAAAGAAAATAACAATCGGCACGTGTAAATGGAGTAAGAACTATATGCATTAAAAACAGAAAATCTCCCTATATGTACAGAGGCATGCAATACAACGTACAGTGGGTCTTTGGGTTCGAATCTTGCGCGAGGCCTTCTTGCGTCCGGTGCGGGTTCGACGACGTCGCGGCTTTACCACCACCGTTACTGCCTTGCAGCGTGAAATTATATATACATACATAAATATATTATAATAAATTGGTATATCTATACTAAAATAAATATTATAAAGCTGAAGAGTTTGTACAGTTGGTTAAGCACGTTAAACTCAGGAACTATAAGTAAAAAAATTAAAAATACTTTTGCGTTGTATATTCCATTATATCGATGCAATTTATATGTTATATTATACACATAAACGGTTTTAATGTAACCCAGTGTACCTGCGACGGTGTTACCGTCGGTGTACTTTGAATGTCATATGTGTCATACACTATTTAGTTATTTCCGTTTGACAGCGGGGTCGATGCCACAGGTAGAAGCTAGTTGTATATATTTGTTTAGCTTATAATTGTATCCCGCACATTGCAGGTTAAGCAGAGGGAACCAGAGTACCTAGTGTTAAAACACACTATTCTCGTTTACAGTTGTCCGCTGGTGCCACTACACACAACATAAGGGCACAAGGGTGCGATTGATACGCGACTGTTTGTGACTTCGATTCCCACTTGAGGAAATGAAATATTTAATACTTTCATTTCTTCGAAACGACAAAGAGACAAAGCGTGGCATTGAGTTCCGCCACTCAACACGCAATACCTACATACATATTCAGCGAAAATTGGGGAACGGAAGTGTCGTAACGATAATGGAGTGTCTTAACATTAGGTTCTCAGGTTCTCTCTGCCCACCCTGTTATGTGCGGGATACAGAAAAAATAAGAACAATATAAATGTATACGAGAATATTATTAATAGATGACATACTCAGTACACCTTCCTCCCTCTATCACAAGGTTGTCTGGAAGAGATTGCTCACTTACCAATAAGGCGGCCCATTGTGCTATCATACTAATTATTATGAATATCCTTGCAATATATTAATGGGTGTAGAATTCAAATCTATATTACTTTAAGGCACTTTACTTTTAGAGAGATTGATAAATCGATTGATTAATAAATTGCTTACCTCACTTTCAGGTACTACAACTCTATAAGCAGGTATCCTATGTCCCCACCATAGCTGTCTCGATATACACCAGTCTCTGATGCCCTCCATCCAGTGGTACCATATTTTCTCGTGGACATCAGGTATTATTTTTAATTCTCCGCTTTTGACTGCCTTTATTGCTTCAGCCGCCATGTTGTCGCAGCGGACGTACCTTTTTATTATAAGAAATATGTTAAAATAATTGTGCGATGTATGGCTCTCTTTTTGGTAATTTGATGATCTTGGAGCATATCAGTTGTTTTACTAAGTTTACAGAATATTTTTAAAAAATCTTCATATTCCATTCCAGCTTTACGCTGTTTGAGTAGGTACAGGGAATTGTATTTGTCTTGTTATTAGCAAATGATCATATTAATAAATTATTTCCCCCGGATTGGAAATCAAATCAAATCCATAACCGTCGTGTTTACAGCCAGACGCTGTTCCGCTGCGCCACGGCGGCCTTTAGGTTTTTATTGTATATGAAGAATTCCCTGGATACAGCGTGAAGCTAAATAAATTATAAAATACTTCGATTTCCGGCCGAACTCAAAACATAGCCTTTTTACCCAAACCGGAAAATAATTTAAAATTGTCAAAATGACTCCTACATGACAGACAGATAACCATCACTTGTACTCTCAGAGGATGTCACTGAGAATGAGATGGCAGAGAGAGTCTAATGTTAAGACACTTCACTGTCCAATTTAAGTGGCGGAAATAAACGCCACGCTTTGTCACTACATTTCTCTAATATAATAAATTATTCAATTATTTCTTACCATTGTGGTTTTAACATAGGTTCTACTATATCCTTGGATCTGCTGCAAAGTGGGACCACCATGGCATGGTCTTTAGTCTCTTTATATAACTTTACGTGTTCTAGAGTCTTGATGATTTCTCGACGAACGTCAAAACGTTTCTTTCCCTAAAAAAGAACGGGAACATTTAAAAAAATCACAGATATTTTTGCTTTATGTGTCATTGGAGGTATATTTATAAAAGTACTAACTTATCGTACTATCGATTTATAAAATTTGTGTTCATATTTATATAAATATTGAAACATGTATGTAACTCGATCTGGAGACTTTATGACCCATGATCTTAATTTTTTTTTTATAATTATATCCCACGAATATATTATGATTAACGATTACATAGTTTAAATTTATGGATGAAACAAATATTTGTTTGAAATATGAAAAAAAATAAGATCATGGGTCATAAAGTCTCAAGATCAAGTTACATACATGTTTCAAACAAAACCTTAAAGAAAAGCCTAAAACATCCACAGATAATAGAAAGTTCTTTAAAACAAAAAATATAATACTTACAGCAAAGGCACCACAATTGTCCAACATCTTGCCTTCATCATTGAATATCGTAATGAACGGTAGCTTATGCCGTTTCCCTATCTCATAGTCGTTAGGGTCGTGGGCAGGAGTTATTTTCACAGCACCTACAAAAAATATTATTGGGGGCATTAAATAATGTAATAGAACGCAAAACAATGATCTTTCAAAAAAAAATGTTTGTCTGTACGTTTGTGCAAGCTAATCTTAGTGATTAATTCTAAGATTTAATTGTAGTCTTCACTATTGTATTTTAGCAAACCGTTCCCTTAACATTTAGTACCAGTTTTATTTCAATCGGTTCATAAATCAAGTATATGTTAATCGTTGTGTTCCACGTACACTATCAGCAATAATAGATATATAAATATAACGTAAAATTATAGAGAACAAACTCACCTGTTCCAAAGTTCATATCCACATATTCATCTGCTATCACAGGAAGCTTTCTCTTTACAAACGGATGTAAGATATTTCTACCAATGAGATGCTTGTATCTAAAAACAAAATAAAACGAGTGCTAACTTTCATAAATAATGACAAATAAAAAAAATTAAAAATATACATATATTGTTCAATGAATAGAATTGAAGCTATTGATGGTGATGAGTTCAATTCCCACTTGAGGCAATGCATTATTTAGTTTTCCCCGCTTTATAAGACAAAGTACGGCGTTCAGCTCCGTCATTTAAAACGCAAGGTCTAAAATTCGAGCAGAAAGTTAAGGTCTAAAAAGTGTCTAAACGCTAGGTTGTTTCGGAGCGGGGATTGAAGCAACAAGGTACAATTATTTTTAATTCCCAACCATGGTAGAAAAAGCGCGACGTTGAGTAATAATGTCTTCACATACTCTCTTTTCTCTATATGCAAAATAAATAATGTTCCTATGTTATTGTAGAACAATCATCCCAAACATACAAACACATAAACAATCAATATTCATATCAAAGTTCAATACTCACCGAGGATCATTGGGATGCACTGCGACGGCGACGTCACCCAGCATCGTCTCTACTCTGGTGGTGGCCACTACGATCTCTTCATCAGAATCTTCCACTTTATATGCAAAATGAACTAAAACTCCGAATTCCACCTGAATTATATAAATAATCAAATGTTTTATCCGCTTTTTCTATTTATAGCAGGATATGACAAACTAGTGTTAAAATAGTACAATCTCTAATTTCCGCAAAAAATCCAGACATTGCGTCATAAATAATTGACAAAATCCAACCACATTTTGTTTTTATCAGATTGTGGAAATAATAACGATTTAAATATAATATATTTTCGAGTGAAAAACGTACCACACTAAAAATAAAGAAGTTTTTTTTATCTTAATTTAATATTCTCCGAAATTTCGAGGCATTGCGTGTTGAGTGGCCGAACTCAACGCCGCGCTTTGCCTTGTTACAAGAGCGCGGAAAATGAAAATGTTTCTTAAACATTATAATTAACAAGCATAATATAAAAAATAGATAGAACACCACCACATACCTTATTTTCATAACCAGGTATAGCCAACATGGTCCTACCAGCCAGGTCTACCTTATCCACTTCTATATCGGAAATGGCACTTTTAAGAGCACAAGACCAGTTCACCAATCTATTAGCTCTATAAATATCTCCCGCGTCATGTAATCTTATAAAGGCCTCGTTAACAGCCTTACACATGCTGGGGTCCATTGTGAATCGAACCCGCGACCAGTCGAGAGATGAGCCCAGTGAACGTAATTGTTCGTAGATTCGTCCTCCTTTTCTATATGCATAAAATACAGATTGAATTTTAATTATTATAGACATACTATTTTTGGAAAGTGTATAAAAAAAATTGAATGAAACAGGATATTTTTATATGTTTTACTACTAATTGCATTCTAAAATGGGGATTAACATTTTAAAAATATCTTTAAAATATTATTGACTTGTGTCAAGAGTGTAGTGCGAGTTTATCTAATGGTAGACATGATGGTTGTGGATTTGATTTTTATGCTAAGGAATGTTTATGTTTTTTTATAAGCAGATTTTATTTTGTAAAGAGAAACCAAAACACAATATGTCTTAAATTCAGTATCACTGTATCTAATGTAAATATTAATAATTAAAAAATATATAAATCATTTCATTTCTATTAAAAGATATGGATCTATAAAAATGACAAAATAAATATATGTTAACTTTTTCTGTTACATACAATTTCAATGTAACTTTTGTACCATAAGCAGTGATAGTTCATTTCAGTCCAAATGCAAAAATTGAGATAGTGGCCATTCAAATTCAAAATATTATTTATTCAAATAAACTTTTACAAGCACTTATGCATCATGGAATGAACATGTCGTTACCACTGGATTGGAAATTCAGATCTGCTGTGAAAAGCCGGCAAGAAACTCATGAACTTTATCAATTTACTTACATATATTGTATATATAAATATAAATTCTATTCTATGTATGACATGCATATATAAAAAATATTAGCTTTCAATTTACTTTCACATTTCTGCCTCAATTGTTCTAATTTTTTTGTGCTTGTTTTTTTTTTATTGACACACTTTTTCTTTTTTTTATTTACCATTTAAAATTATTAGTAATCAATCAATCAATGTCTCAATTATATCAAAAGCAAATTACTTGATTATCAATAATATAATTACAATAAGAAGACTAAAATTTATTGCCAATATTTTTATATTGAAAATTACAAGAAGTTCCATTATTTACTTATTTATTTGCAGTATGTACTGGACAATTATATCTTATTTTATTTTAAAGTTATAAAGTGCTAAGCTTTGGTTCAAAGAATGTATTCATACTAATGTGATAAAGATCAATAAACTGCTAAAATACTACAAAAAGTTATGTATAAAACTTACTCATTCTTCCACTCCCAAACTCTTTTAATAAACTCTTCTCTGCCCAGCTCATGTCGAGTTTTCTTCTCTTCTCTCCACAATTTCTTTTCTACCACCACTTGAGTAGCAATACCAGCATGATCACAGCCGGGGTTCCATATTGTAGTTTTGCCACACATTCTGTAATATTTATTTATTTTATTTAATAAATTAAGAGTTCTCAGAGGAATATTCAGAGTATTTAATTTTTAATTAGTTTTAATTAGTAGTAATAATAAGTCCTCTATCAATAACTATTTGCTAAAGAATTAACAATACTACATTTCACTTAATACTTTTGATTTAAATTATATTAAAAATATTTAACATATTTACTTATCTCTAAATCTAAGTGTTTTTTTTTCAGTTCAACAACATACTAAGGACATTCATCATTATTTTTTATCACTATTTATTGCAGCGGACTAAATAACCATTAAGATATCGCTCATTTGGTGCACAAGTGCATTTTGGTGAACAAATTTGTACTTTTTGATATATTGCAGGAGATGCATTTAGTTCATAAATAGTCTTTCTGCATATATTATTGATATATTTAAATTTTAAATATTTTCAATGTTGCACTAAATGAGCTTGATATTTTAATTAGCATTTAAATGTTAGGAGAGTTTATGGTTTAAATTGATAAAACTTTTATTGATTTAATGTCAGTTTACTATTGTTGAGTTCATTCTCATAAATCAATCTATGTTTTAGGATAAGAGATATGAATGTAAAATCAAATTAATAGTGTTATTTATTTCATTAAAACAGAATCTACATTGTAATAAGTGATACTTTGTTATATTTCTTAAAAAAAAGAAACAAGACAAATAAATAAAATTATAATAACAAAAACAAGTAATATGTGATGTCATATGATGCAGTGTTTGACTGTGCACTCCATGGTCAGTTAAACCACTCAGAAATATTGCTTATTAATTAGGTAAAAAAAAAATTACCTCACTCAAACCTTGCTACGTAAGGAAGATTTTGAAGCTATAAGACATTACTTACCTATGCCATCTTGTAATAGCATCTTCCACTGCATTTGTTAAAGCATGCCCCAAATGTAGACTTCCAGTTACATTTGGTGGAGGTATGACCATCACAAATTTTCCTTTAGGGTTTGGTTCTAATACAGATTTTTTCTGAAAATATTTATTATTTATTATTATTTATTGATAATTCTTTTGTTTGGTCTTTTCTTCTGCTTTTATCACAATTTGTTTCCACTTTGTTTTATTTATTTTTTTAAATTAAATGTTTCTTTAATAAAAGGTCTTTTTCCTACATAAAGAATTACTTTTCATTTATTTAATTGAAGAAGCATAATTCTTCAATTATAAATATGAAGGCTTTTCACTCCAAATTCACAGCTTTACACATCAAAATACCAATTTATGTTTGTAATGTTTCACCTTCATTTATTCAAGTGTGTAACAGTCCTATCATAATATACTTACTTAATTAAAATATTGAAATATTTTTTATTTACTTAATGAAAAAAATATATATTATTTAGTTAAATAAAAAAATACTCACTCCATATTCTGGCTTAAAGAACCCTTGCTTTTCCCACCACGCATACCATGCTGCTTCAACATAAAGTGGACTATAAGAATCAGGGATAGGGTCTGATATATCTTTCTTTTCTCCGGGTGATGTATTACCCTTGTACAAGATGGTTTCTTTCACTTCTTTTACTTTTTTCTAAAAAAATATTAATAAGCCTACAAGTCATTATTTATTGAATTATTTACTTATTGAATCAGGTATATTATTATTAGATTTAAGTAAGAATATTTATTTAATACTATAAAATTTAAGATATGTATTATTAATATCAATATTTATATTCTGTATAGATATGAAAAGAAATTTAAATATATATATTGTGTATAAAATAAAATGTTTGATAATAATTTTCTTTATTGGAATTGAAATGTGACATACTTTTTTAAAATGTTTTTTATAGTGATCAGGACATGACGCAATATTTGAAATTATACACGCAAGGATCCTTTCACTCAAGAGACTAGACTTCACTATTCACTATGAAGTATAATATTTCTACTTGTTGCAAGCATTGAATAAATGATCGTTTATCATTAGTGTAGATTATTGATAACCCTTATATTTGGGAGGTAATAAAAAAATAATAAATAACCTCTGGCTTATCTTTTTGCACAGCTGGCGCGGAGCTCTTTTTATCCAATTTTGCTTTGAGTTTCTCTAGTTTCGCCGCTTTTTTTGCTTCTTTCTCTAGTTGCTTCGCAGTTTTCTCTTGCGGCTGATCCATAGGAGGTCCGTCTTGATTTTCAGTATCAGTCATGTTTTAGTTGGTGATTGAATTTTAAATATTCACACGATGATCACATTCACAACCTTAGGATGTGGAATTCAACTGACATTAGAATTGTCATTTGACTCACGTTATAGTGACATTGATATTTTAGATAGTCGTTAGAAAATTTTTATAACGTTCTTGTAACTAAACAAAAAATAATCAAATATAAAATATTGTGTAACTAAATAACATTATATAAAAAATAAATAATATAAATTTTTACAATTAGTGCTTAAATAAAAATATATACACAAGTTGGAAGTGTTAGCGCTCCTTTTACGGGAACAGCATATAGGGTAAAATATTTTATGCCCATACTCAGCTCAACAGTTTAGACGTAGGATTTTTTTTCATTTCCTAATGTTTATCCGTATTTCGTGTGACGAATTACGCAAAGATACCAATAACGTAAACACATCTACTACAAAAATACTACTAAAGGTTAAGCAACTTTGAACTTAGCCACCAATAAATACGACTTGATTTCGGAATGAGGCATATACGGCGGTTTCCATTTTATAGGTTTATGTGTGCGTGTGTCGTTCGTAACCAATAGCGTTTTATATTACAACATAAATTTTATTATTTATTTTGTTACAAAAATAAATAATATTAATACTATTTTCTATAATACTAATACAATGACATTATAACAATTACCAATCAAACTTCTCTGATAACATGAATTAGATATTCATGTGCAACTTACAATGTATTACTTTTTTATTTTAAAATAAAAGCTTGAAAGCTTTATAATAACTATTATTTATTTATTATTTATTATTATAATAACTATTATTTTTAGTTTGTGTAAATTGCTGGCAACTTCTAATATATTTGTAGTTTTTACATTCAATTTTTAATTTTACCGCGCTTAGACGCTTAGCCGCTTAACGCCTATTGGCGTTTGCCATCACGTCTTGCTTCACGAATTTTACCTGACGCCATTTTGTTTTTCATCGCGGCCGCGTTGTGGTGCGCGCGTGTGAATTCTATTATTTAAAGAATCTCAATTTATAATTAGATTGATTGTGCGTTAAACAGTATATTTTTATTGTTTATTTCGATTAGTCATCATGTCTGATCGCGAGGTACTATATTTAACCACATATTTTGCTTTGGCGCGTCATGCGCTCGATCTTGTTATATTTAAGAGTGCATTGGTAATTTACGTTAATTTGCTGGATGGTTTCAGAGGAGCCGCTCCAGGACTCGTAATGGGTCACGGGAGCCGGCACCGAAGCCCGCTGCGATGTCGCGCGGGCACAGCCGGAGCCGGTCGCGCACGCCGCCCCCGCCAAAGGCATCCAGCAGAAAGTATAGAAGCCCGTAAGTATATTCATATACTTATAACAACTTTTAAAACAAATAAATTCAGAAATGTGCTTATTTGTATGTAATACTACGTAATTTTGCAAATTTGTTGTTAATGGTATATAACCTCGCTGTCAAGGCAACGAACGAACGTTGCGCAATAAGATACAATATAAATTAAATAAATGTATTAAATATGATAATTTTATAATTAGTATTATGAGACTTAAACATGCTGTTGTGATATTATAAACACAAATAGTAATTAAAATATAATTTGACAACATGCACCATCATATAGTGTAGTAGTCAAAACAATGCAAAACAATTATAATTCAATTTAAACTAGTCTTTTCGATTTGACCTATAACCGACTAAATTATAAAACAATAACTATTACAAATTCGAAGCGGGAAAAACAATCAGCTTATTATTTCAAACTATTAATATTTCCTAAAAAATGTATTTTTAAAAGTGTTACAATTTGTGAACAATTATAACTTATTTGTAGTATTTAATATATATTTAATTATAAAAGGTAACAATAGTTTAATATACTAATTAATTATACATGTAGTTTGAGAAGTTGAATTGATATATTTTATGTAATAATTTGTAATCATTGTCTACAATATTATTGTACTAAACATAAATTTTCATTTGCATCATATAGTTATAATTATTAAATTATTTTTTGTTATTACTATATTAGAAATAGTTGTATATATTTAATTTGTGTTTTGGAATTAATATTCATCTTTTATAAGTGTCTTTAAATTATTACATGCAAGTTGTGTGATCAATAACTACATTAATCAATTGAATGTTTTGTCAATATTTAGAAATGCTATGGTAACAATTCTGTCAATAAACATTTCAACTTAGCATCAAGATAAGCAATTTAATTATGACTTAAAAAAAATAATAGTAATATGAATTGAAAATATAAATGGATTTAATTTTGTGGAAACTGGTATATTTATAAATAAATTTTTGAAAAAAAAAAAGCAAATTGACTCACCTGAAGAATAACATTCTATTTGCAATGACACTACTTTGCTAATAGGAACCTTAATCTTTAAACAATACAATCTTATTTGCAAAGATACTTTTTTGCTAATAGCACCTTATTCTTCAGATGAGGCGAAATTGTATTAAATCATTGATACTTATTACATTTTCAAAGTAAATAAATGAAATAGTGATTTTGTGTTGAGTGGTCTTATCAATTTGTTCAATTAATATTTTCATTTAGTAATCATTTTCTTTAGTTAAGTATTTGACTTGATTTATGTATTTATATTGTATTATGTACTTGTTTTAACCATATTTTAGTTTATACAATGTTTTATTTATCATTTTCCAAATTTATTTATTTTTGTATTTTGTACTACAAAGTCAATATAATTTTGAGCCTTTTACATTATTATTCATGCATACGTTTCTATATATAATGGGTCCATTTTTAGTATGCATTAGCCTATACTTCTAATAGAAAATGAACAAATGTAAAATCAAAGTTATTAAGGATATTAGCAGTCCAAAAAAATAACAAATTTAATTAGCATATTAATTACCACCTAGTGAATATATAGTAGTATAAATTATATATTAACACATGTGGAATGCCTTGCTTACGATTTATTTTAAAGAAAAAAAAAATATTGAAATATATTATTATTTTAGTGTTTCAAAAAAATATCTTTTAAGATTTAGAGAACATAGTTAATAAAATTAAATAAATGTCAACATAACCTATAATTTCCACATATTGTTAATTTAACCCTTAGATACAAAATACAAATAATTGTATTTAAAATCATTTTCTAATATAAGCTTACCTCAAAAACACAATTTTAATATCATTAAATAACTAATTGAACAGAAATATTTTTCCAAAATAATAATTATTTGTTAGCTATATATAGTATTTAAGGGTCATCACATGTTTATAGTTAATCACCAATCAACACAACAACCAAGAAGAAATATTCAAACAAAATACTTATATCTATAGTAATAACCTAATATGCATGCAAAATTAACAAATACCCCGCTGACACCAGGTCCTCCTCCAGGTCTCGATCCAGATCTGGTTCACCACGACGCGGCTACCGTTCCCGCTACTCCAGGAGCCGTTCCAGATCTTACTCTCCTCGGGGCTCCTATCGTAGGAGTCACAGTCACAGCCCGATGTCGTCCAGGCGGCGCCATCTCGGTGATCGGGTGAGGCTTTTGGTATACAACGTTCCTTTTATTATATTTAGATAGGGTGCTTTTTTATGTGTGTAGTATTGTATTGTTTTGTATGCTGTCCTGTTTATTTTATAATGTTTTAGTATTGTGTTCATATAAAGAGTCCTTGATGTTTGAAAAATGTAAGACTTCTTTTAGATTTACTAGAAGTTGTATTCAAAATTTTATTATGTATGTAGTTGTTGAACTATTAAGAATATAAAGTAATGTCTAAAGTTATTATTTGACTACATAGTTTATGTTATGTAAAAGGAAAGAATAGTATACACAGCAATATAATTCTACATATATTTTTAAGTTCCCTGTAAGGCTTAGTGAGCTTAATAGATTAAAGTAATATTGTGACTATTTTAATTTGTTTTATAAAGTAAATTTGTTTTGTGAGTTTGAAATTTCAATACACAATTTAAACACCATTTTTCTACTAACTACAATATGGTATTACCAGATAATGTTTGACTTCCTTTCATTACATAAAATATTCATTTTGTACTCTAAACACATCCTATTTATAGAGTTCATTATGAACTGTATAAACAAATTTGTATATTGCACCATTGTCTACAGGAAAATCCAACGCCTTCGAGATGCCTCGGTGTGTTTGGACTCAGTCTCTATACCACAGAACAGCAAATACACCATATCTTCTCCAAGTATGGCCCAGTCGACAAAGTTCAAGTTGTTATAGATGCTAAGGTGAGTGTTATGAGTGTTTTATTAGAGAATATTAATGTAAAATTTGACTTTAGATTTCTCCTGCTCTCTGTGTTCTCTGAGGTTTGTGAGACATGTAAACAATATATTATGGTTTTTGTCATGACCACTTTAAATGAAACCGAGTTTTAACTACTCTATAAAAACATACAAATTTAACAAAAGCGATTTTTTCAAAAATGAAAAAGTCATTTATTCTAACAAAATAATTAATAAAGTTATTGGTGTAAAATCAAACGCCTTTTGTCAAGAATTACGCACACAGACACATCTATCAAAACGATAACGCCGCACACGCCTCATTCACTAAATCGAGTCGTAGGTAATGGCGGCGGTGTTGAATTGCCTAAAATAGGTCGAGAGATATCCCTTTCTCGTTCTAGTGTGTTTGTTGAGAATGAAAAGTGTACCTGAATCTATTGAATCATACTATTTTCATCTCTTTACATTCTGGGCCCAAGAATGTGCAATTATGCAATTATTTCAGTCTCTTTCCGTGTTTTTATAAACAATTAAAATTCCAGACTGGCCGCTCCCGCGGTTTCTGCTTTGTCTACTTCGAGTCCCAGGACGATGCTAAAGTGGCCAAGAATGAATGCACCGGCATGGAGATAGACGGGCGTCGCATACGAGTTGACTACTCCATCACCCAACGGGCCCATACACCCACGCCTGGGATATATATGGGGAAGCCTACACAGTAAGTTTAATTGTTTAATTATTTTGGAAAGGTGTTGGAACACGATGATGTAGTCCTCACATTTATAATTTAAAATAATTATTTAAACTTTTAATACAACATGAAAATGCTTGTCCATCAAAGATGGCTTCGCACAAGTGCCTGTGACAGAATGTGCTTCGTAATAGGTTACGTTTTGGATCCAATATAAAATAGCTTGCAAGTCTAATATTTGTAAGTTTTCTTGTATTGGTAAAGAAATGAGTAAAATTAGAGTGAACTAGATATTTAGTCAAATTGGTTCACCAAAGGCTTACTTGAACACTTACTTCTTCCTTTTATTACATTTTTTACTCTTTAAATAAGACTATATTTTATTAAAATGTTTAGATAAATTAAGGTGTAATAAATAAAACAAAAAATGTGTGAAATGTATGCTTTTGCTTGAATTTTTATTATAAATTTTCCAAGAATATGTAGGTATAATGAATTTAAATAGAAACTTTGGCCCATTTTATTAGAATTTGTTTTATAAATACCCCTAATAAGACATTATTTAATATTATGTTATTTGTTGCAGTGTAAGGGGTGACAATGGCTATGACAGGCGCAGGGACAGAGAGTAAGTGAATTTCATTTAATTTTTCAACTTTTTATGTGCAGATTTTGTTTTTTCTTTTTTTTTTAGTTATGAATTCAATTACAAACTGAAATGTTTAACTAAAGAATAGAGAGAAATATAAGACACAGACATTTATTACACATTTTTTGTGATCATTTACATTGTAGTAGTGGCATAGGAGCACAAAGTGCGACTGTAAACGCGACTGGTTGTGGGCTGGCATATAACTCAAGAAAATGAAATATTAATTTATAATTCCATTTCTTCGCTCTGGTGTCGAGGCAAATCGTGACGTTGAGTTCCGTCACTCAACACGCAATGCCTCCAGAATTCGGCAGAAATTGGAACGGAGTATCTCAACTCTAGGTCGTTTCGCGGGAGCGGGAGAGAGTGTGAAGCTGATTTATCATTTTATGAAGTATATATAAAGATGAAGCGTGTCTCAACACTTAGTGAATGGTAGATTGTCCCACAGCGACTACTACTACCGCGGCAGCTACCGGTCGCGGGAGCGCGAGCGCGAGCGCGACTACTACGCGCGCTACCGGCACCGCTCGCCGTCGCCGCACTACCGGCGCCGCCGCTACGAGCGCGAGCGCGAGCGCTCCTACTCGCCGCGTGAGTACCGCCAGTAGACGCGGTGCGGGACGCGGACAGTTGTCACTGTTTCGACAATCATACCTTTCAAATTGATTTCATTCTCAAATCGTGTTATCATTTTAAATCACTATTTTTTTTAAATTGTGATTTTAAAATTGTAAAATAACCTCCGTATTCATGGTTTTACAACGTATTTTATTATGCCCCCCGAATATACAAATTATTGTGCCAGAAAGGTTCCAAGAGACAACATAGAATTAAATATTTTTTTCTATATAACATAACAACTGTAACATTGGCAACTCACCGCGTCTTACACGATTTTCAAACAATTATTTTGTCCTTATTTTTTAAGCACACCATGTTTTCAATTCTTATTTCGATTTTTGGCGTATTATGTTGTATAATATATTCCTCTCAATAGAATAAGTATGCATGTATGTATATAGTTTTATTATTATTTCTTTTAAGTTTGCCAATTTTTTTTGATGTAATTAAAGTTTCATTTACATAGTTGAAGGTAAGTATAATGCAAAAAAATAGTACCCTTTGTAATTTTTTGTTAAATTTAAACTAATGACCAAAGATACCTCTGCATGTGCATTGTAACAATCTGTCTTTTGTAAATATATAAAAACTACATTTTGAAATTGTCCAAGTTTTGTTTTTGATATTAAAAAGCTCAATTATTGTTATGAAAGTTTGTAATATGTATGGAAAAAATATAGCTTATCTATGTAATTGTTTCAAGATTTTTTCCTTTTGCTAAAATAATTGTATTAAACCAATTAGGCTCTTTGAATTGATATGAAAATATCTTATAGATTTGTTTTTTTTATTTGTATTCTATGGTTCATTGTTTTTTATGTAATTACACTTTTTTTATCAATTTAAAAAAATAATACTATATATGAAGTAATATGACGTTAATATTATTGAAATGTTTGAATTAATAAAAAAGTGTTTTGACTAGCATCTAAAGTTGATTTGAGTGTGTTACAACAAGTTCTTGTTATTTTGCATTTTTGTATTGACTTTATTGAAATTTAATATTTTGTGAAATGTATAGTATATATATTTGATGTAACACGCATCGCACCCTTAGAATTATAGTTACTTAACTCAAAAATTATTTGCCTAAATTCACTTTAGAAAAGTCTTTTTGCTGTCATTATGTAGCAAAAATAAAAGTGTGTGAATTTAATATTAAACTATTGACAGATACCTTTTAACTAAGAAAAACAAAAGTAAGCTTTTTACTATCAGTAATTAGCAAAATCAGTTGCAGAATTTATGAGTTAAGTTACGTTTCATTCTAAGTGTGCAATACATAATATGTAAATACTTAGGCCTAATGTACTCTGGTGACACCGCTGTTTGGATTTGCAGGTCGATATTAGCTGAGGAGCCCCCTCCACGTTAGATTTTGATACGCCACTACAAACGCCGGCCTCTAATGCATTTAAAACGTACCTGTACGGCCGGTACTATGTTATAAAGAAAAAAAATTGCACAAACAAAACAAACGGAACATTTTTTTTCTTTATAAGATCCTTAATATTAGTTTTACTATGGATTGTAAGCGACGCCAGTCGACTGTCGACTCTGTTAGCGTAAGGCGTAGATGTAAGTTAGCATGTAAACACGCTCTAGGTAACAAAAAAAAAATAAAAATTGACTAAAATCTAATTTTCATTTTGTTTGTTTGAAAAGGTATTGAAACAAGAAGTAAAGGATGAAGTTCCTTGAAACTAACTGTGTTGAAGTTTTGAAAATGTTTAGAAAAGCCCTCTCTTTTGAAATGGCTGCCGAAGACGTCGATCCTTGTAAAGAATATGATCCTATTGCCGAGAAGACCGAAGTATCATATTCTTTCTAGGCTGAATATTTAGTTAACGAAAACAGTATATATTACACGTCTCACATGCATCTTACACATATGTATGTATCTTATACAGTAATATAGTACTATAGTTTAGTATAGTATATGAATAACTATTTCGGTAATTTAGCTGTAGTTTGTGTTGTGACCGACTTGTTTATAATAAATTGATAGTTTTTTAAAGTCACACAGATTCTTCTTCATTCGTATTATTATTATTATCCCACCTTATTATTATCCGTTTCTCTATACCTGTTCTTTTTTGTTTTTTTAGACACGACACGTTATGTGTGTAGTTTTACGGTGGAGGTAACAATCTTTTTATAATAGTTAAGTGAATATACAAACTAATGTATATAAATTAAATAACCAGATTTTATGTTTACACCACATTGATTTTCATAGAAGATTTTAAAATCTTACAACTTGAATTGGTGACATGTCTGAACAATATTCAACTGATGGGAGATCAAAATTCAAAATCAAAAAAATCTAAATCTAGTACATATATTTGCCTAATATTACTTTTCATTTAAATTCATTACTTTTCCAAGTTTACATAAGTTTATTTAAAATGTACAAAACTAAGTTAATTATTAAAAATGAAAAACTTTCGAATGAGGATCGAACCTACAACCAGTCGCATTTACAGTCACACATTTAGGCCTTATGTTTGTTTCTGAAAAACTTAAAAAAATACCATCATCTATTCAGAATCAAAAATTAAAACATAGCGTGTCGTTATTATTTTTAAATATGTATATAAATATGTAAACTCTTGGTTAGTCCCATTGTAGATATATAAAATAATATTGGTGTATAAATAATACAAGTATATATGTTTTATTATTTTATTGTGGGATATTTATTAGGCGTAAAATTAACAAAGTCTCACTATCGGGTTTATCTTAAATACTATTTCACTGTTACGTTGGCACTATGTATTTATACAATATAAATAAGACAACGACGATAAAAAAATATTTAATCAATAATAATAATAGAAAAAAAAAAATTTTGGCTTAGGACGCGATGTGATTTGCACTGGTACTGTATGTACATTAAAAATAGGAATGTTTCAAGTATATTATATTAATATAAAATGTGTAAATAATAAACGCGATAGACACCAACAAATTAAATAGCACTTTGGACGTTTATAAATAGACGTTGGACTTATTTATTTTTTTCATAAAAAAGCTGTCAATATGAATACATTATATTTTTAGAAAAATCGGTACCATAATTATATTAATATAAAAAATCATTAATTCTTAAAGTCCAAAGTCTATTTAAAGAATAACATTCTTGTTCCACTTTAAAATGTAATCACAAAATTTGCTAAGCATTTGGCGTGGCAATAATTGATTACTCGTTGAAATAACTTTTCAATAGGACGACAATATATTGGCAAGATTCGAGTTTTAATTTTAATGTTGTTTGAAGTGTCTGATAAGATACTTAATAAAAAAGTTTACTATATTTAAGCAGCTGCAGTTGAACAACCGTGGACTGTGGAGTAAGATAAATATAGTGAATACGTGGATTAACTTAACAGACACTCATTAAACACTATTAAAACAAAACAAAATTATAATATTTTGTTTGCTTATATATTATTTAGTTTATTTTATAATTTCACCGCTTTTTTTAATACTCAGGTAAGCGTCTGTGTAAAGTCCTGGGTTCTTTGTGAATTTATTTGTACCAAAATATTACAAGTTTTACTCGCAAAATAATATTGAGTGTACTCTATTTAGAAATAAGAAGTAAATAAGTGAAATTTTTAGAGATTAAGTTAAATATGACAAGGACGCTATTTGATGTTGAGTATTGTATATCTCTGGTATCGAGGCATGCCACAGGTTGCTGCGTCGCGTTAATACAACATATTTTTTTCATAAGGAACTTGATCCATTTTATATTCTTGATAAAGTATAAGTTATAATATTTTGATACTCACAGTAAAATACCGATACTAACACTTACAAAAAAGCCTAAAACTAATATAATGCACATGCAAATTATACCTATTAAACATTTTCAAATAGAAAATTATCAACAATCAGTCTGAAACAAAACAGGTACAAAAATTTTAAACATGGCTACTATAATAACTAAACAAAGGGCATTTGTTAATATATTTTTAACATATTAAAAAAGTAAATAACATTAAAAAAGTAAATAAAAATTTGGAGTTACACAAAATAGTTCCAGCAACTAATATGTACTTTTTATTTTTATTTTATATATGTACTTTTTAAATTAAGAGTTTATAAAGAACAAAATGAAATGGTTAATAGTAGCGTTTAATCCAAAGCAAATTGCATAATTAAGTTTTATATTGAAATCTTTAATATTAGAAAACACATACGTTTGATTGTCAATAATATTGAAAAAATAAATCTAAAAAAGTTAAAAACATTTTAAAAATATTGACAAATAAATATTAAGTTAACAGCAAAAGATAACTGACGTAAATTGGAACTATTTTGCGTAACGACAATTTAATATGAAATCGTGGTCATACGATACTATAAATTAACATAAAAAAAAGACAATAATTATTGTTTTTCCGGTCCAGTAAGACAGTGCCGTTTGGATTACGCAACCCACCAAGCGGTGAGGTTCTCTATATGGACATGCACCATGTGGACACAACATTCTTTGTATATTTAAAAAAATATGGGCGGAAAGTGCAGAACGGAGTATCCTAAAATTAAAGTTTCTGCCTACCACGCTGACGGGAGTTGCGTGAAGATAAAAAAGGCTTACAGCATGTGAATTTGCAACGCTAAGTTTAATTATATAAAACAGAAATGAAGTCTAATCTAGAATATTCTAGAAGTTTCTAGATAAGAACTGTAGCTAACTAAGAAGCTACATTGGCAAGATTGAGCACAGACTAGCGATACATACTACGTGGCCGGAAACTTACGACTATACAAACTAGTGGCGAATATTATGAGCGCTATTAACTTGCTATATAAGTAGCTTATAGTTCAATATTATGGGTGGATTTGTATGCAGGTTTGGACTCATTTTGCGTTTTTTTGTTGTTTTTAGGAGAAAAAGAAAATGTATTATTTTTTTATAAAAGTTTGCCAAAACAATTGATATAAAGAAAATTTATGTAATTTATATGTCAATTAAATTTTTGTTAGGCGGAATCGTACAAACAAAAAAAAACGCAATTTAAGTAAGAAACACCGCAATTTGGCCGCAAAGCTGCATCAGCAGCTAACAATATTTTCATTTAGCTCTTATAAAATTTCTATTTTAATTCTCAAGATGGATTCAAAGATATGTACGGATCCTGTAAAATGTTTACACTACTACGGACTAGTTAGGAAAATGACAAAAGTTCATTCAGAATTAAAAACTAACTATCTATACATAAGGATAATTATAATAAATAAATTAGATACCATCTATTAAACGTGTAAGAGTATAGAGAAAATTAAATGTTTACCTTTTTAAAGACTAAAATACGTTTTATAATTTAGTAACTGCACTCTGATATCAATTGGCGTTTAATTGTCATTAAACTGATATATAAACGCTTATTGACGTTTTTGAGTGTAGTTTAATTGATTGATCTACGTTCTAACTTAATGTTGGTTCCAACTACCGCTAAAATATCTACCCTACACCCTCGACTATCAAATTATACATACTACCGTGTTGCTACTATATTTAGACCAAAAAGTTGAATCTAGAAATATTTGTTTACAAAATTCATTATTTATACATAAAGTATGTTTATGTATGTAGATCATTTTTATTGTATTTTTTTTCAAGTCCATTATTTATGCACCTTGCATTGTATTGTCTTTACTAATGATATCCATTAATGTTTATTTGCTGTACTGCTGGGGCTTAAGTTGGTATTTATTCAATAGTGAATGAAGGGTTAAACGCTATGTCTACATTTCTGAGTACAGCTGTAGAATTATTAGGAAGATGATTTTTATATGACATCAAAGATGACTATTACAATTGTTACAATTTACATGATGTATCTGAAGTGGCAAAATATATCCCAGACATTTTTTCATGACCTAAAATTTTACATACGTAAAATAAATCATTTACAAAATATTTATTTTGCAAATCTAGTTTTCACATATTGAGAGCATATACGGTATTTTACACCCATAAGAGTAAGGGGAGGTTGTACGTTCTACAGTCATCCCTTACGAATTTCCAAGGCTGTATACGACACGGTCTTTACCCACTAATTTAAGGCTGTATATGACATAATCTTTACTTTACAGCAAAGATTTGATACAGCAAAGCAGAAGACTGTTTTACAACAGCACAATATTTCTTTAGAGACATCGTACCACAATATTAGATTCCCAATCAGGGAAATGAAGTATTTTCGTTTTGGTAGTAATATTCCTCCACATATCACTTTTTTTTTTAAAATTTCATCTCGACCTCAACATATCGTCGAAGACTACACCGTGATCTTATAAAACATAATAATATTACATTACAATAATAATGCAGAATGATCTCGATGTAAGCGCCGCCTCGCACGCAGTGGTGCAGTGGCCAATATATCTGAAGGCGGCGGCGGTCCCGCTTGACGTACACCACTCTCTTGATAGAAGATTTGTGCTTTACCACAAGCCGCGCCGAGAACTACACTGTCTTCGCTCCTGTAAAGGAATCGGCGGTTTATTTTTGGTAAGAAACAACCTGCTTCTTAGACAGGGTATTGAGGCAAAAACCTTGCTTGACGTTCAAAATAAATTACGAATTATACAGAATATAAAATTTTAGAGTAGTTTTGTTTATAATTTTAAAGGGTCTTAGATATGTAAAGTTGAAAAAAAAATGCATTTTTTATGTACAACGCAATGACGCCGTTTCTTTTCGAAAGCATACTTCATTAATACAAAACAGTATTTACTTATTTAAATTCAGTTGTTTTTAAGATAGTGTATAAATCACATAGTTACTATGTTTAAAGGCCTTTACTGCGCGATGGCTGCCTAGAAGTTGAGCTTTCTAAAGCGCATCATGCACTAAGAGGAAAATAAAAGTAAGAACACAATCATCTACAGATATCTTCAGGACAGCCACGAATCGTACTGTAGCTGTCTATACTTATACTAATAAGAGTACCTGCACCAAAACTTCGTTTTAAGAAAAACTTACCTCAAAATAAACTCTGTCAAATCAGATTGTTCCTCAAACTCGTTGTGTATAAATCCCATAGTAGCTATGTCTAGAGCCGCCCACGGCCCGCCCTTCTTCACAGTGCCCCAATCTGGGTCCAGTACTAGATAACTATAGTCGCAAGTATCAGTTTCTGTAGCGAGTGGTTCCATGCATTTTTGTTCGATAGGCCCGAGCGCGTTTAAGGAAGTTTCCCACTAAAATAAAAAATAAAACTTCTTTATAGAGATAAGCAAAGTGATTATAAATGTGCTATAACATATTGGGTTTATAAACTCACAACATCGCGTTAGTCGAGAGGGAAATGACAATAATTTAAATGGAATTATCTGTCTGTCGCGTTACAGTAACACTTTGTCCGCCTGCGCCACGACGGGTCTTTTTTTTAGTATTCATTTGTGGAATATTAAGACGATTATGGAAACACAGTATTTTGGGGCATTTACTGGTTTCCATCACATTGCCATTGACATGGTTTTATTTTAACACCTAGTGATGCTGAGCAGAAACGACTATTGTTTTTTGTTTAATAACTCTAACGATACACAAAAAATAAAAAAAATGCTTAGTTCATGATTATAAAAATACATAAACTTACCAAATTATTAATAGTATCTGTGTTATTAGCCTCATCTAAATCTAGTAGCTCCAGTAACGCCATATTATGTAGTCCACTCACAAATAATGCGCATTTGACGGAATTTTCACTATAAGAGGGAAGCGAGTCGATGTCGCAATCTGATTCAATGTCTGAATCGTCGCTGTCGTGTTTTTGATGTTTTGTTCTGAAAACGAGATGAAAATGTATGAGATTGAGGGTAGTCGTTCGAGGTTAATCGTGAAGAGAGTATAATGATATATTGCTGTTGTGTAATACTATTTATATACAAACACCAAACCAATTATCATTAGTGTATCTAGAGATAATTTCTAGGGGGGTTTGCACTTTACCTTTGAACAGATATGTTCGTGTAAATGTTGTTTTTATAATTTTTCGGCAAATTGCGAGTTTGTTTTGTTTGTATTGTTGTAAGTAAAATTTCTGGGGTGGGCACGGACCACCCGGCTCCCCCCTTGCTATGCTCATGCATATAATGCAGTTGTACTACAAAACTGTGTAGATAGCGATGTTTAAATTTGTTTTTAACTTTAAAATTTTCCTAATAAAAATAAATAAAATGAACTTATTCATATATTAGTAAAGCAGATTGTTTGAATTGCTAAAATAATATCTTAAATTGATATGCATTGAAACACAAGGCAATTGCATTTATTTACGTATTTATTTGTAGATATTCTACTTGAAATTAAATTTATGTCGATTTTATGAAGTTCGACTTACCTTTCTGAAAAAGTGACTTGTTTTTCCAAAGCGGGTGTCAAAAACTCCCTTAATTCCAACGGAGTCATCACTCTACTACTATATCCACTAGATTTATCAGAGAAAGCTAAGTGACTCAATTTCTCCATCAAAGGCGTTAATTGCACACCAGACAATTTCTTCTTTAAACTAACAGTATCTTCAGTGTTAGTGTCCGAATTCTCCGACAGAGACTTGAGCGGTAGTGACAAACCTTTACGTCTAGATTGGTCTGACGTTATTTTCTCCTTTACAACTTTTTTTGGCGTCCTTTGCGGTGATTTCATTAAATCGGAATCGAAATCTTTAAATTTATCTAATTCACATAATTTTAAGTTAAAATTAAACATATTTTCTTCTTTAGATTTCCTTTTTATTCCCGAGTAATACTGTTCTAAATATTGGTTGAATAAAGACTCAGATATGGCGACGCCATCATTTCTAAAAACTGGGAATAGCGGATCATTAATGGTCATTGTGTTTGGATTTTTTTGTTCGTCATCCATCTCTGAATTAGATAATTTTGTTTTAGAATTGGCCCTATTTGAAATATTTCTTAACGCTTCCTGTAAGTCTGTGACGCTAGCCAATTTTCTTATAGACTCGGGCTTATTAATAAAATGTTCGCCTATACAATTGCCGTCTAACACAACTTTAGTGTCTTTTGTCTCCTCCAAAACACCGTTTGGGCAATTCTCTATGTTTTTTAGTACATCCGGTTCAATTGTTTTATCTTCATCTGGATTTTGGCATATAGATAGCATATTGCCATGCAGTCTTTTATATTCGACCATAGGTGTGGAACAAACACTAGTTTGCCCTGTAAATACTTTTTCGTTTTCCTTAACATCTTCATCTAAGGATTTTTGATTTTTAAAACTCAAGGATAGTTTATTTGGCCGTGGCCTTGGTTTATTAGTGAAGGGCACTACGTCTGGCATGCTGGGTTTCCGTTCGATTCCCGGATTCTCTTTGTTAGGTGGTGATATCATTGTGTGGTCTTCTTCCGGTACGGCAGTAAATAGTAAGGATTTGTCTCTTTTCATACCGCTAGTTGGGTGGTCTCGTGTTTTCTCTTTTTCTGCTTCTTGTAACTGGAATATTATATTTTTCTTCATTAACAAAGTGCAACATTGATTTCGGCCGCCCCATGACATATATTTACTCAAAGACAAAAAGGAACAAAATGATTTGATATAATTTTACCGTATAGTAAAAAAACCAATGCGGTAAATAACGGAACCCGATGTTAGCTTTTATTAATTTTAACATATTTACAAATCAATCAACTTTATTTTTTATTACAATATATATATATACAAAAAAAAACATACCTTTCTTAACTTAGCAATAATTTCATCTCCATTCTCATAAAACTCCTGCAATTTACTCGCTTGTTTCTTCAAACTGTTATACGTTTTCCTTCCCACGTACACAACTAACAGTTGGGCGCCTAAAGGTAAAGGGACTTCAGTGTCTAAGCTCTCCGCTGGTGACTTTATTCTGTACGGATCTACTACTGTTAGATATGAGGTTAGACTTGGTGGTAGTTGAGTAGAAATTATTCTGAAAAAAATAACGAATAAGAGTTTTGAAATTTATACTAGAGATTCAAAATTATCTAATCAGTAAAGTATCTTGCCAGTCATTTTAGTGAGATATATAGCGTATCTCACTCCGCATTACTATATTTATATCTAATTGGATTGGGGAAAACAAACACCTAATTATTTTTATATCCATTGATTGGCTTTTATTTGTTTTATTTGTAGTTTATAAATAGGTGATACTTACTTATTATTATACAGCACGACTCCACCCAAAACGCCTTTGCTTCTACGACAGTGTTCTAATATTTGCATTGACTCCATGTAAATGGATGTGGCACTCTGCGATAAATATAAAATATTCGTCAAAATGCTTCACACTATATCACGCATATTGCAGATTTAGGAGACAGAATCTACTCATCAACACTTCTTTCTCCATTTTCTGCCCGAATTTAGGACGTTTTGTGTTGTCAATAAATGCTAATAAATGAATGTCATATATATGTTAATAAATGTCTGAGTGCGACTGTAATAAAATAAATCCATATTTTAATACCGTTCGGTAACGTAATACGGAGATTCTTTTTCTCCACTCTGTACAAAATGAACTGAGCTGAGGAAGCATATAATCCTTAAATTGAATCATTTCTCTGAATTGGAATAAATCAGATTGAAACAATCAAAAGTCTAACTTTATATCAATATACTAGTATGCTTGAAAAATTAGATCTACGACAATGATACGAGTCGGGTAACCGCAAGTTATTTTACCCTGGGAAGTAATACTGTAAGGAGACAAGTACATATATTTAAAACTGGAGCCCACACGTAGCATTCCACCTGTAATATTTTTATTATGCTGAATTTGCCAATAGATTAATACATTCAATCATGAACACTACGTATGATAGAACGTCATCGTCGGCAAGGGCGCCCACCGCGGGACTCCAGCTCATCTTGCGGCCGTAAACAGAGCGTTGAATTATTTTAATTTTACATTTTTTCGAAAAGTATACGTCCAAATTACATGCTATAAAAGCCGAAGATTATCTTCATTAAATTTCCTTGATGATCTTCCGTCCGTAAGGTTTCAATATACTTGTGAAAATCGATTTTTCATTTCGATTCATGATTTTTTTATGAAATATGACCTTTCGATTTTCATTTATTTTATCACAAAATGCGTTATTCTCACATTCATAAGAGATAAATAGACAGAGAGACAGATATATCGTGTCGCGAACTTTTTTAGAACTAATAAAATTAAATATGTTTGTCATACAAGGTACTGACATATAATTAACTATTTGTGCAGCGCACGCGCTTAAAGCAATTCGATAAAGTACAAATAATAAATACTTTTCTATATTTCGGTTTGGATTTTTTTAAACGTAACATAATTTATATTTAGTTATATTCGCGCAACAGGTTACGCAGTGAGAATTGATAAAACAAACACAATGATAATACTAAATTATTGTCCTTTAACTTTACGTCTTAAACTAGATATAGTGAGATTTTAAAATAAGTGTTAAGAGACTTTTTTGGGCCCAAGTAGAACATTTGCTTTCAAACGATTTCTATTAAGTAATTCCTGAGCAAAATATGAGTCCACAGCCATATGCGAGATGTGTCTGGAACTAGTACTGTTATATATCAGTTTGAAGACGCAAATCGATTAATTTAGTAATAGCTAATCATGTAGGAGAACACGCAATTGAAATAGTTTCGATCCAAAAGTCTAATGGAGTAGCGAAACTTTAGTAATAAGCAATGTAGAAATGGTCAAAATACGTGTTAGTACGGTGACAACCATATCAGATATTGTTTTCTTTTCAGCTTCACGCTATATCCCGATCATATCAGGGTAGGCAGAGGGAACCTGAGAACCTAATGTTATTACAGTCTGTTTCCATTAGACACTTCCGTTCCCCACTTTATGCCTACCTTTGGAGGCATTGTGTGTTGAATGTTGAGTTACAACAACGAGGAAATTAAATAATTAATATTTTCAACGAGTAAATGAATATATTAAATATTTCATTTCCTTAAGTGAGAATTGAACTCAAAACCTGTCCTGTGTTTACAGTTGCGCGCTTGTGCCATTGATCCACGACTGGCCTCTATTACTTTATCGATAATCTTACAAAAAAAATAGCAAATGATTATATCCACTAATAAAATAGGTTTTGATTACGCGACGTTTTTATACGCTATTATAACTGTTAAAAATAAGTCGTGATTTTAATACTGTACTCTTATTACATTTCAAATTTAATATTAAATGAACTATAGTTTTTAATCCAGAGATATACTAAAGTGTTATTTTCATAATGTAAGTTTAACTTATTAGGAAATTTAAGAACAGAAACCGTAACATATGTATACTAATATTATAACGACCAAAAATTTCGTTGAACGCGTTAATCTCAGAAACTATTCGTTCAAATTTATAAACTATTTTTGTTCTGGATAGTCCATTTATCAAGGAAAGCATACCCTTGTTTCGAACCTACTACACCTGCGGCCAGTTACTTCCCGCACTTGTGTCATGTGTCATATACAACTGTTATTTATTTCCATCTGCCCACAGAGACGAGCCGCAAGTAAAACGAGTCGTAGTACTGTAGTATAAGTATCTTACATTGTTTGATAGACAATGTTTATCTATAAATTATTAATTGTTTGTAAATAGATAACAATAATTTTATAGATATGTCTAAAACATTATAGGACTTTCCTATTGTATTTTTGAGTGCAATTTTCGCAAAATAGATTTTAAATATAGATTTTTTAATTAGGTTAATATATATTTTTTAATAACTTGTAGATAGAGGACGCTGGCAAAGTCGTAAAAAACCGTTTGAATATATCTTCTTTGTCTTAATTTTTAAAATACAAATAAAGCAGTAAAATATTTATTAAAAAATATAAAGTTTGTCCGTCTTATTACACAATGAAATAAAAATAGAATCGAGCAAAAAGCAGACAAAACCACAAAACTGTTCTAGTATTCTCTAAAAATTATCAAGATGACAATTGTCTAAATTGATAACAATACACTGTAAATAATACTAAAAGGACGCTTTGTTACCTTATCATTTGTAAGGCTTTGTTTTGTGGGATTTCATCGTGCGAAAGGTACATAGGCCGTAATCTTATTATGTGGATATATTGACCCATAGCTAGCTTAAACATATCACGTGTTTTAGACACTTTTATTTGATGCGTCCATTAATGTGCGGTTTAAGTTTTATGTATGGATAGCAAAAATATATATAAATATATTATGTTAGTATTTTTATAGCTTAACTGCGGCAAACTTAGAGAGAATGCAGTGTCGAGGACAATATGTTTTCCACTTTCTGTATGAATTCGACACATTGCGTATTGAGTGGCCGAAGTCAAAACTGCGCAACTTTATAAATTTTGTTAAATAATAATACATTATTTAAATAATAATACATTTAACACACTATAAGGTTTTAAAAAATACTTGAGAGTGGATTCAAGAACATTTAACTTTTTGGGGAACCGGGTGAATCAAGTGATAAGGTATTCCTATCTTTAATATCTGTTGATTTTAGAGAAAATGAGTGTTAGTTAACAAAACTTAACTCTACAGTCTGCGCACTTACTTGTATTTAAATAAAATAAATAATACTTTGCTCATAATTAATGACTAAAAATGACAAAATGAATACAAAAATTATAAAATTATTCTATACATTACCTTAGGAAGACTCAGCATTGGCACTCTTTGGAATATATGGCATCCGTATTGTAGAACCGGCAAGTAAGTTTCAAATATTTGGTAAAGCTTTTCGGCCAAGCGTTTCTGGTCTTCCATCGAGGATGCGATGGCTTGGAGGTCGCCGTGGTACACCCTGAGCATGGATGTTAATAGGCTGGCTCGATTCTTTAATACCCAATCTGGTATGTTACGATCGCTGCCTATTGCCTGTTCAAAAATATATTTATTCAAGATAAAGCGTTTAGAGTTGCAGAACTGATTGTTTTCCTATGACATGGATAGATGAAATTTCGACTGATATAGCCAGAAGTAACTCGAAAATGGAAACCTATTAGGAGAAAGATTTTTTCTATAAACCAAAATGTTCATATAAATGTAAATTTAAATGTAAAACACTGACGATATTCTTTTTACAAAAGATCTTTAAACATATTTCATTATGGATAAGTACATAACTAGCTTTTATAATAATAAACACTAATTGCATCTATATTACTAGACTAGTTATAATAAATATTAATTATTAAAATATAATTAGTCTAAGCAATTAGTCAATAAAAACTAATTACATATGTACATATAGTAACTTACGTTGACATTTGTATGGTTATTTTTATCACAATCTCCCATAACTTATGTGGCTTTTACTGCGTCACTGTATTTTTTATATTAACTAAACTTACAGTACGGATGGTCACGACGGAATTTTTTAATTTAATTTATTATATGTATTTAGAATTTTAGAAAACCATCATAATTTATGTATATGTGCGACGCATTTAAATATAAATCCCGCTTGCATACGTAGCAGCTGACATTATGCAAGATTTCCCAAAGGTCAAACCTAAGTTTGTTTACATATTATGGTTTATTCAAATAAACTTATTTTATTCTGGACGTTTTGTTTTTTTTTCATTTTCAATATATAAAATTATATTTTAAATAATATGACTTTTTAAGGAATCTATCACAAAAAGACGCGTTAATAACAATTATAGCTTTTTAAAATCTTTATTACAAAAGTATAAACTACGAAACGTTTTTAACTACTTGCAATGCGGCGTTGGGTTCCGCCACTCAATAGGCATTGCCTTTAGAATTCGACGGAAAGCGGGAAAGGGAAGTATCTTAATAGGAACGGAGTGTCTAAGCACTAGATTTCCATGTTCCCTGTGTTTACCCTTCTACGTGTGGGTTACAGGGAGAAGCTAAAAAAAACAAGTTGTAGTGCTTGTAAGTAAAAAAAAAATCCTATATGTGAGACAAAGCGCATGCTTTGCAGAACAGTAGAGAACCTAATATTAAGACACATCGTTTTTCGCTTTCCCTTCATATGACTGACATTGCATGGCGGAGTCCAACGCCGCACTTTGTCTATCTGAGCGGGAAAATAAAAATAAACGTTAATAAATGGAACTAAATGAAACGCTATCTCAAACAGGTTAACCAGTTTAAGTGCTTTGCACGATAACAACCAAGATATTTTTATTGAGGCGAATTTAATTAAGGCAAAAGAGGTATGCAGAGACCGTAGCGCCTGGCGCTCCGTTCTCACTGACTACCCCGCTAGGGATAAAGCGTGAAGCTAGTTTAGTTTTTACTTTTACTAAATACTTCATTATATATTAAAATACCAATAAATAATAGATATGTAACGTAACAGGGTCTTACCAATATATATCTGTCATATTCTCTTATGATAAACTTCCCACTCTGGAGCGTGATGGCGAGAGGTTGTGAGAATAGTGACTTGATACAATGCGCTGCACCGACGACCTGAACAAATAAAATGTTTATTATATTAAAATTATTTTCATTTTTCCGTTTTGGAAGGACGAATAGTAACTTATATATAGGGACTTGAATTCTAGGCGTCAACACCAAGGAGGAAGCTACAAAAAATGTAAGTTGGAATGATTTTTAGCTATATTTTTTGATTTCTTATAAGTAAGTCAAATATACAAAGTTAAATAAAGTGTCAAATTATTCTAATTTTAAGCGACTTCTTAAAGAAAAGGAGGTCATCAGTTCTACTGTATTTTTCTTATTTCACCTATAATATATTAATTCTGAACTAGTGTGCATCATGAGATAATTTCAAAAAGATTTCAAATTCTTGAATTCGCCTTGGCGAATCGAATTTGAATAAAATTTAATAGAGGTTTACGATTGTGACATAAATTAAGGATCTTAAGGCGTATTTTTACAATTGCTTATAAAAGTCGATTAACCTGGTTAAGAAAAAAATGTGAAGCACAAGTATTTTTTTTCTTTTATAATCCTTTGGTAATTTTGGTATATCTACCTAATTATAGGAAATAAAGGATGAAATAATTTTTTGTCAAGGTTATCAACTAGCACTAGTACTAAAGCTTCCGTCGTATTTTTAATTTTACCATTTACCAAATAACATCAAACTACAAACTATATACCTTCTCACCTAAATAAGTCTTCGGTAAGATTTACCTTATTTTTTAAACTATTTCCATAAAGTAATACAAAAGTATTATTAAAATTGTTTTCGATCAAAGCAATAAACACAAAAATGATAGCTGTTTCACAAAAACTTCGGAACCGGCAACCAAAGTATATATCTTAAACGAAAACATTTAAACTATTCCTTTATGCACACAGTATAAAATTGTTCGGGGTTGTAACAAAGGGGTTTCGCTCAGTGCACCAACCACCAGCTCATTCATGTGGAAAGTATTTTATAAACGCTTGTTTAACACTGTTTAAAAATATTATGAACGGTACAATTTGTTTCTTTCTACATTCATTGTTATTTTTATTTACCGTTTTATATATTATTGAGTTGGCATAGAGTAGGTCACTTTGCTTAACATTTTTTTTTGTTTCACTCTTTATTCTTAGCGGGATTGGCAAAGAGGATGAAGCGCCAAACGTTGCCGTCTCTACACATTTTCCTCGCCTAGTCTACTGTCATAATTCTCTATACATTCCTGCCTTTTACGTAACCTTCGACTCTGTGTTCCCAAAGGTTACCACGGTCTTCTCTGACTCTTCTAACACTCTTTCATCACTTATTCTCTTCATGTGCTCAAACTACCCGAGCACGATCTCCTACATTCTCATTGTGAGATCTTTATATTGTTATCTACATATTTATTTGCAAATATTGCACGTAGGAGAACCAACTTTATTAGTTTTTCTTCTTTCCAATTTCACGCTGTATCTCGCACATAGCGAGGTGCGCAGAACACACGGGGTCAAAAGACATTCGTTTACATTTTCAACCCGAATTCGAGTGCTGAGTGCGTGCTGAGTGGTAAAATTGAACCATCCACTCTGCAGCGAGATGCTGTCCCGCAGAGCCAGTATGGACTCAATCAATAAGTAATTGTGTACAATAAAAAATTGCATATAATAAAATTATAAATCTATCCATACTTTCCTTTACACACACATCACTTGGTTACACTGTAATGCTGTTATTCTAATACCAACCAGTAGTAGTAGTAGTAAAGTAATATACAACCTATCCAAATTAATCTCTTAGTTTAAAGATAAAATAAATAAGATAAATTATTCACTAAGAGGTAAGTATAAAATTGATGTATAATTAATCAATATGTCCGCTGCATTTATATGCAGCGGACATATTGACAAGCAGCGAGGAGTGTGTCATTACGTAGGTATTCGTGATGTTGCATCAACTGCACTAGACATCTTAGAGCAGATGTAGGGGAGAGGGGGGCACATTCGAACGATTTTTAAACTTTGTGTCATATCTAAAAATTCTACAGTTTTTAACTTCTTTACTATTTCACAAGGTTTAGTCCAACTATTGTGCCACACAATTGTAGCATCGTATGTAGAAAAATATATAAGGTAAAGGTGCAATATCAACTTTAGTAGCAGTAGTCAAATGTTCAAAGCTGCCCCCCTTGCGGGGTATATGGAGCAGTTTTGAACTATCATCGAATTCAATAAAATTAAAAAGCTTTTAAGTAATTTTATCAATAAACTTAACATTAGAAACGATGGAGATCAAATATCAGTACCATGTTAACTGAAAAAAATAAT
>JAATLQ010038235.1:57941-85370 GCA_013421005.1 Heliconius erato x Heliconius himera
GGAAATTTGTAAAAATCTCCCTACAGAGATGCTAACAACATAAATAAGTTGTAACAAGCGTATAAAAGTTTCGACGTAGCTTGGCGAGAACGCATGGCTTAGTGGTCAGAGCGCCTGGTCGGTTTCCAGGAGGCGCGGGTTCGAGTCCCGCTGCGTTCAAATTTTTATACGTTTTCTAAATAAGTATTTTTCTTTCCTAAGTGTGGAATAACACTTTAAAATTGTTTAAAAATATTTAAAAAATAGTTTCTCTCTTGCCAAACGATAATTCTTAGTAATTATCTTTGGGTAGCGGAAATTTGTAAAAATCTCCCTACAGAGATGCTAACAACATAAATAAGTTGTAACAAGCGTATAAAAGTTTCGACGTAGCTTGGCGAGAACGCATGGCTTAGTGGTCAGAGCGCCTGGTCGGTTTCCAGGAGGCGCGGGTTCGAGTCCCGCTGCGTTCAAAATTTTTATACGTTTTCTAAATAAGTATTTACCATTATCTATTCAGAATCAAAAAATTAAAACATAGCGTGTCGTTATTATTTATAAATATCTATATAAATATGTAAATTCTTGGTTAGTCCCATTGTAGATATATAAAATAATATTGGTGTATAAATAATACAAGTATATATGTTTTATTATTTTATTTTGGGATATTTATTACGCGTAAAATTAACAAAGTCTCACTATCGGGTTTATCTTAAATACTATTTCACTGTTACGTTGGCACTATATATTTATACAATATAAATAAGACAACGACGATAAAAAAATATTTAATCAATAATAATAATAGAAAAAAATAAATTTTGGCTTAGGACGCGATGTGATTTGCACTGGTACTGTATGTACATTAAAAATAGGAATGTTTCAAGTATATTATATTAATATAAAATGTGTAAATAATAAACGCGATAGACACCAACAAATTAAATAGCACTTTGGACGTTTATAAATAGACGTTGGACTTATTTATTTTTTTTCATAAAAAAGCTGTCAATATGAATACATTATATTTTTAGAAAAATCGATACCATTATTATATTAATATAAAAAATCATTAATTCTTAAAGTCCAAAGTCTATTTAAAGAATAACATTCTTGTTCCACTTTAAAATGTAATCACAAAATTTGCTAAGCATTTGGCGTGGCAATAATTGATTACTCGTTGAAATAACTTTTCAATAGGACGACAATATATTGGCAAGATTTGAGTTTTAATTTTAATGTTGTTTGAAGTGTCTGATACTTAATAAAAAAGTTTACTATATTTAAGTAGCTGCAGTTGAACATCTCATGACTTAATTATCATTCTAGAACCGTGGACTGTGGAGTAAGATAAATATAGCGAATCCGTGGATTAACTTAACAGACACTCATTAAACACTATTAAAACAAGACAAAATTTTAATATTTTGTTTGCTTATATATTATTTAGTTTATTTTATAATTTCACCGCTTTTTTTTAATACTCGGGTAAGCGTCTGTGTTAAGTCCTGGGTTCTTTGTGAATTTATTTGTACCAAAATATTACAAGTTTTACTCGCAAAATAATATTGAGTGTACTCTATTTAGAAATAAGTAAATAAGTGAAATTTTTAGAGCTTAAGTTAAATACGACAAGGGCGCTATTTGATGTTGAGTATTGTATATCTCTGGTATCGAGACATGTCACACGTCGCGTTAATACAACATATTTTTTTTCATAAGGAACTTGATCCATTTCATATTCTTGATAAAAAAGTATAAGTTATAATATTTTGATACTCACAGCAAAATACCGATACTAACACTTACAAAAAAGCCTAAAACTAATATAATGCACATGCAAATTATACCTATTAAACATTTTCAAATAGAAAATTATCAACAATCAGTCTGAAACAAAACAGGTACAAAAATTTTAAACATGGCTACTATAATAACTAAACAAAAGGCATTTGTTAATATATTTTTAACATATTAAAAAAGTAAATAACATTAAAAAAGTAAATAAAAATTTGGAGTTACACAAAATAGTTCCAGCAACTAATATAATATGTACATTTTTAATTAGGAGTTTATGAAGAACAAAATGAAATAGTTAATAGTAGCGTTTAATCCATAGCAAATTGCATAATTAAGTTTTATATTGAAATCTTTAATATTAGAAAACATAAGTTTAATTGTCAATAATATTGAAAAAAATGAATCTGAAAAAGTAAAAAAAAAAAATTTAAAATATTGACAAATAAATATTAAGTTAACAGCAAAAGATAACTGACGTAAATTGGAACTATTTTGCGTAACGACAATTTAATATGAAATCGTGGTCATACGATACTATAAATTAACATTTAAAAAAAGACATAACAATTATTGTTTTTCCGGTCCAGTAAGACAGTGCCGTTTGGATTACGCAACCCACCAAGCGATGAGGTTCTCTATATGGACATGCACCATGTGGACACAACATTCTTTGTATATTTAAAAAAATATGGGCGGAAAGTGCAGAACGGAGTATCCTAAAATTAAAATTTCTGCCTACCACGCTGACGGGAGTTGCGTGAAGATAAAAAAGGCTTACAGCATGTGAATTTGCAACGTTAAGTTTAATTATATAAAACAGAAATGAAGTCTAATCTAGAATATTCTAGAAGTTTCTAGATAAGAACTGTAGCTAACTAAGAAGCTACATTGGCAAGATTGAGCACAGACTAGCGATACATACTACGTGGCCGGAAACTTACGACTATACAAACTAGTGGCGAATATTATGAGCGCTATTAACTTGCTATATAAGTAAGTAGCTTATAGTTCAATATTATGGGTGGATTTGTATGCAGGTTTGGACTCATTTTGCGTTTTTTTGTTGTTTTTAGGAGAAAAAGAAAGAATGTATTATTTTTTTATAAAAGTTTGCCAAAACAATTGATATAAAGAAAAATTATGTAATTTATATGTCAATTAAATTTTTGTTAGGCGGAACCGTACAAACAAAAAAAAACGCAATTTAAGTAAGAAACACCGCAATTTGGCCGCAAAGCTGCATCAGCAGCTAACAATATTTTCATTTAGCTCTTATAAAATTTCTATTTTAATTCTCAAGATGGATTCAAAGATATGTATGGATCCTGTAAAATGTTTACACTACTACGGACTAGTTAGGAAAATGGCAAAAGTTCATTCAGAATTAAAAACTAACTATCTATACATAAGGATAATTATAATAAATAAATTAGATACCATCTATTAAACGTGTAAGAGTATAGAGAAAATTAAATGTTTACTTTTTTAAAGACTAAAATACGTTTTATAATTTAGTAACTGCACTCTGATATCAATTGGCGTTTAATTGTCATTAAACTGATATATAAACGCTTATTGACGTTTTTGAGTGTAGTTTAATTGATTGATCTACGTTCTAACTTAATGTTGGTTCTAACTACCGCTAAAATATCTACCCTACACCCTCGACTATCAAATTATACATACTACCGTGTTGCTACTATATTTAGACCAAAAAGTTGAATCTAGAAATATTTGTTTACAAAATTCATTATTTATACATAAAGCATGTTTATGTATGTAGATCATTTTTATTGTATTTTTTTTCAAGTCCATTAGTTATGCACCTTGCATTGTATTGTCTTTACTAATGATATCCAATAATGTTTATTTGCTGTACTGCTGGGGCTTAAGTTGGTATTTATCCAATAGTAAATGAAGGGTTAAACGCTATGTCTACATTTCTGAGTACAGCTGTAGAATTATTAGGAAGACGATTTTTATATGACATCAAAGATGACTATTACAATTGTTACAATTTACAGGATGTATCTGAAGTGGCAAAATATATCCCAGACATTTTTTCATGACCTAAAATTTTATATATGTAAAATAAATCATTTACAAAATATTTATTTTGCAAATCTAGTTTTCACATATTGAGAGCATATACGGTATTTTACACCCATAAGAGTTACGGTATTTTACACCCATAAGAGTAAAGGGAGGTTGTACGTTCTACAGTCATCCCTTACGAATTTCCAAGGCTGTATACGACACGGTCTTTACCCACTAATTTAAGGCTGTATATGACATAACTTTACAGCAAAGATTTGATACAGCAAAGCAGAAGACTGTTTTACAACAGCACAATATTTCTTTAGAGACATCGTACCACAATGTTCGATTCCCAATCAGGGAAATGAAGTATTTTCGTTTTGGTAGTAAGATAAAGTGCAACGTTGAATTCATCCACATATCACTTTTTTTTTAAATTTCATCTCGACCTCAACATATCGTCGAAGACTACACCGTGATCTTATAAAACATAATAATATTACATTACAATAATAATGCAGAATGATCTCGATGTAAGCGCCGCCTCGCACGCAGTGGTGCAGTGGCCAATATATCTGAAGGCGGCGGCGGTCCCGCTTGACGTACACCACTCTCTTGATAGAAGATTTGTGCTTTACCACAAGCCGCGCCGAGAACTACACTGTCTTCGCTCCTGTAGAGGAATTGGCGGTTTTGGTAAGAAACAACCTGCTTCTTAGACAGGGTATTGAGGCAAAAACCTTGCTTGACGTTCAAAATAAATTACGAATTATACAGAATATAAAATATTTTAGAGTAGTTTTGTTTATAATTTTAAAGGGTCTTAGATATGTAATGTAATGTTTTTATGTACAACGCAATGACGCCGTTTCTTTTCGAAAGCATACTTCATTAATACAAAACAGTATTTACTTATTTAAATTCAGTTGTTTTTAAGATAGTGTATAAATCATATAGTTACTATGTTTAAAGGCCTTTACTGCGCGATGGCTGTCTAGAAGTTGAGCTTTCTAAAGCGCATCATGCACTAAGAGGAAAATAAAAGTAAGAACACAATCATCTACAGATATCTTCAGGACAGCCACGAATTGTACTGTATCTGTCTATACTTATACTATTAAGAGTATACTATCTGCACCAAAACTTCGTTTTAAGAAAAACTTACCTCAAAATAAACTCTGTCAAATCAGATTGTTTCTCAAACTCGTTGTGTATAAATCCCATAGTAGCTATGTCTAGAGCCGCCCACGGCCCGCCCTTCTTCACAGTGCCCCAATCTGGGTCCAGTACTAGATAACTATAGTCGCAAGTATCAGTTTCTGTAGCGAGTGGTTCCATGCATTTTTGTTCGATAGGCCCGAGCGCGTTTAAGGAAGTTTCCCACTAAAATAAAAAATAAAACTTCTTTATAGAGATAAGCAAAGTGATTATAAATGTGCTATAAAATATTGGGTTTATAAACTCACAACATTGCGTTAGTCGAGAGGGAAATGACAATAATTTAAATGGAATTATCTGTCTGTCGCGTTACAGTAACACTTTGTCCGCTGCGCCACGACGGGTCTTTTTTTAGTATTCATTTGTGGAATATGATTGTGTGGAATATTAAGACGATTATGGAAAGTATTTACAGTATTTTTGGGCATTTACTGGTTTCCATCACATTGCCATTGACATGGTTTTATTTTAACACCTAGTGATGCTGAGCAGAAACGACTATTGTTTTTTGTTTAATAACTCTAACGATACACAATAAAATAAAAAAAATGCTTAGTTCATGATTATAAAAATACACAAACTTACCAAATTATTAATAGTATCTGTGTTATTAGCCTCATCTAAATCTAGTAGCTCCAGTAACGCCATATTATGTAGTCCACTCACAAATAATGCGCATTTGACGGAATTTTCACTATAAGAGGGAAGCGAGTCGATGTCGCAATCTGATTCAATGTCTGAATCGTCGCTGTCGTGTTTTTGATGTTTTGTTCTGAAAACGAGATGAAAATGTATGAGATTGAGGGTAGTCGTTCGAGGTTAATCGTGAAGAGAGTATAATGATATATTGCTGTTGTGTAATACTATTTATATACAAACACCAAACCAATTATCATTAGTGTATCTAGAGATAATTTCTAGGGGGGTTTGCACTTTAGTTTTGAACAGATATGTTCGTGTAAATGTTGTTTTTATAATTTTTCGGCAAATTGCGACATTTTGTTGTAAGTAAAATTTCTGGGGTGGGCACGGACCACCCGGCTCCCCCCTTGCTATGCTCATGCATATAATGCAGTTGTACTAAAAAACTGTGTAGATAGCGATGTTTAAATTTGTTTTTAACTTTAAAATTTTCCTAATAAAAATAAATAAAATGAACTTATTCATATATTAGTAAAGCAGATTGTTTGAATTGCTAAAATAATATCTTAAATTGATATGCATTGAAACACAAGGCAATTGCATTTATTTACGTATTTATTTGTAGATATTTTACTTTAAATTAAATTTATGTCGATTTTATGAAGTTCGACTTACCTTTCTGAAAAAGTGACTTGTTTTTCCAAAGCAGGTGTCAAAAACTCCCTTAATTCCAACGGAGTCATCACTCTACTACTATATCCACTAGATTTATCAGAGAAAGCTAAGTGACTCAATTTCTCCATCAAAGGCGTTAATTGCACACCAGATAATTTCTTCTTTAAACTAACAGTATCTTCAGTGTTAGTGTCCGAATTCTCCGACAGAGACTTGAGCGGTAGTGACAAACCTTTACGTCTAGATTGGTCTGACGTTATTTTCTCCTTTACAACTTTTTTTGGCGTCCTTTGCGGTGATTTCATTAAATCGGAATCGAAATCTTTAAATTTATCTAATTCACACAATTTTAAGTTAAAATTAAACATATTTTCTTCTTTAGATTTCCTTTTTATTCCCGAGTAATACTGTTCTAAATATTGGTTGAATAAAGACTCAGATATGGCGACGCCATCATTTCTAAAAACTGGGAATAGCGGGTCATTAATGGTCATTGTGTTTGGATTTTTTTGTTCGTCATCCATCTCGGAATTAGATAATTTTGTTTTAGAATTGGCCCTATTTGAAATATTTCTTAACGCTTCCTGTAAGTCTGTGACGCTAGCCAGTTTTCTTATAGACTCGGGCTTATTAATAAAATGTTCGCCTATACAATTGCCGTCTAACACAACTTTAGTGTCTTTTGTCTCCTCCAAAACACCGTTTGGGCAATTCTCTATGTTTTTTAGTACATCTGGTTCAATTGTTTTATCTTCATCTGGATTTTGGCATATAGATAGCATATTGCCATGCAGTCTTTTATATTCGACCATAGGTGTGGAACAAACACTAGTTTGCCCTGTAAATACTTTTTCGTTTTCCTTAACATCTTCATCTAAGGATTTTTGATTTTTAAAACTCAAGGATAGTTTATTTGGCCGTGGCCTTGGTTTATTAGTGAAGGGCACTACGTCTGGCATGCTGGGTTTCCGTTCGATTCCCGGATTCTCTTTGTTAGGTGGTGATATCATTGTGTGGTCTTCTTCCGGTACGGCAGTAAATAGTAAGGATTTGTCTCTTTTCATACCGCTGGTTGGGTGGTCTCGTGTTTTCTCTTTTTCTGCTTCTTGTAACTGGAATATTATATTTTTCTTCATTAACAAAGTGCAACATTGATTTCGGCCGCCCCATGACATATATTTACTCAAAGACAAAAAGGAACAAAATGAATTGATATAATTTTACCGTATAGTAAAAAAAACAATGCGGTAAATAACGGAACCCGATGTTAGCTTTTATTAATTTTAACATATTTACAAATCAATCAACTTGATTTTTTCCCGACTGCTAAGGAAGGGTTATGTTTTTCGCGCGTATCTTGTATGTATGTAATATTCTTTATTACCTCGTATCTCCAGAACCGCCGAACGGATTTACATAATTGAGGTATCGTTAGATTCGTATTAGCAGCCCAAGTGTTCTTAGATAGGTGAAGTTAATAAAAAATAATCATGGCGGCTGTGGTACGCCATTGGACTTAGTGAAAAAAAAAAATTTGGTTCGAATACTACAATATGAGTATCAAACTCAAGAGCTCAATTTCAGGATTTCAAAAAGGTATATCATGATTATCATTACCATAATAAATTCTAACAAAAAAATGAAAAATAAAAAAATATTTGTAAAAACAAAAACCCCGACTGCATCAAAGTAAAAAGAAAATAAACAAGCCCAATAGTTTATTAGGATTAACAGTCGGGACCTATAAGTAATTCTTCAATCAATAAAATCTTTACCAGGAACCCCGCATAATTTAAAGAGGTTCCGACTGTTAATCCTAATAAACTATTGGGCTTGTTTATTTTCTTTTTACTTTGATGCAGTCGGGGTTTTTGTTTTTACAAATATTTTTTTATTATTACAATATATATATATATATATATATACAAAAAAAAACATACCTTTCTTAACTTAGCAATAATTTCATCTCCATTCTCATAAAACTCCTGCAATTTACTCGCTTGTTTCTTCAAACTGTTATACGTTTTCCTTCCCACGTACACAACTAACAGTTGGGCGCCTAAAGGTAAAGGGACCTCAGTGTCTAAGCTCTCCGCTGGTGACTTTATTCTGTACGGATCTACTACTGTTAGATATGAGGTTAGACTTGGCGGTAGTTGAGTAGAAATTATTCTGAAAAAAATAACGATTAAGAGTTTTGAAATTTATACTAGAGATTCAAAATTATCTTATCAGTAAAGTATCTTGCCAGTCATTTTAGTGAGATATATAGCGTATCTCACACCGCACTTACTATATTTATATCTAATTGGATTGGGAAAAAACAAACACCTAATTTTTTTTATATCCATTGGTTGGCTTTTATTTGTTTTATTTGTAGTTTATAAATAGGTGATACTTACTTATTATTATACAGCACGACTCCACCCAAAACGCCTTTGCTTCTACGACAGTGTTCTAATATTTGCATTGACTCCATGTAAATGGATGTGGCACTCTGCGATAAATATAAAATGTTCGTCAAAATGCTTCATACTATATCACGCATATTGCAGATTTAGGAGACAGAATCTACTGATCAACACTTCTTTCTCCATTTTCTGCCCGAATTTAGGACGTTATGTGTTGTCAATAAATGCTAATAAATGAATGTCATATAAATGCTAAAGAATGTCTGAGTGCGACTGTAATAAAATAAATCCATATTTTAATACCGTTCGGTAACGTAATACGGAGATTCTTTATCTCCACTCTGTACAAAATGAACTGAGCTGAGGAAGCACATAATCTTTAAATTGAATCATTTCTCTGAATTGGAATAAATCAGATTGAAACAATCAAAAGTAACTTTATATCAATATACTAGTATGCTTGAAAAATTAGATCTACGACAATGATACGAGTCGGGTAACCGCAAGTTATTTTATCCTGGGAAGTAATACTGTAAGGAGACAAGTACATATATTTAAAACTAGAGGCCCACACGTAGCATACCACCTGTAATATTTTTATTATGCGTAATTTGCCATTAGATTAATACATTCAATCATGAACACTACGTATGATAGGACGTCATCGTCGGCAAGGGCGCCCACCGCGGGACTCCAGCTCATCTTGCGGCCGTAAACAGAGCGTTGAATTATTTTAATTTTACATTTTTTCGAAAAGTATACGTCCAAATTACATGCTATAAAAGCCGAAGATTATCTTCATGAAATTTCCTTGATGATCTTCCGTTCGTAAGGTTTCAATATACTTGTGAAAATCGAAAGGTCATAGTTCATGATTTTTTTATGAAATATGACCTTTCGATTTTCATTTATTTTATCACAAAATGCGTTATTCTCACATTCATAAGAGATAAATAGACAGAGAGACAGATATATCGTGTCGCGAATTTTTTTAGATCTAATAAAATTAAATATGTTTGTCATACAAGGTACTGACATATAATTAACTATTTGTGCAGCGCACGCGCTTAAAGCAATTCGATAAAGTACAAATAAAAAATACGAAAGTATTTCGGTTTGGATTTTTTTAAACGTAACATAATTTATATTTAGTTATATTCGCGCATCAGGTTACGCGGTGAGAATTGATAAAACAAACACAATGATAATACTAAATTATTGTCCTTTAACTTTACGTCGTATACTAGATATAGTGAGATTTTAAAATAAGTGTTAAGAGACTTTTTTGGGCCCAAGTAGAACATTTGCTTTCAAACGATTTCTATTAAGTAATTCCTGAGCAAAATATGAGTCCACAGCCATATGCGAGATGTGTCTGGAACTAGTTCTGTTATATATCAGTTTGAAGACGCAAATCGATTAATTTAGTAATTGCTAATAATGTAGGAGAACACGCAATTGAAATAGTTTCGATCCAAAAGTCTAATGGAGTAGCGAAACTTTAGTAATAAGCAATGTAGAAATGGTCAAAATGCGTGTTAGTACGGTGACAACCATGTCAGATATTGTTTTCTTTTCAGCTTCACGCTATATCCCGATCATATCAGGGTAGGCAGAGGGAACCTGAGAACCTAATGTTATTACAGTCCGTTTCCATTAGACACTTCCGTTCCCCACTTTATGCCTACCTTTGGAGGCATTGCGTATTGAGTGTTGAGTTACAACAACGAGGAAATGAAATAATTCATATTTTCAAAGAGTAAATGAAAATATTAAATATTTCATTTCCTGAAGTGAGAATTGAACTCAAAACCTGTCCCGTGTTTACAGTTGCGCGCTTGTGCCATTGATCCACGACTGGCCTCAATTACTTTATCGATAATCTTACAAAAAAAATAGCAAATGATTATATCCACTAATAAAATAGTTATTGATTACGCGACGTTTTTATACGCTATTATAACTGTTAAAAATAAGTCGTGATTTTAATACTGTACTCTTATTACATTTCAAATTTAATATTAAATGAACTATAGTTTTTAATCCAGAGATATACTAAAGTGTTATTTCCATAATGTAAGTTTAACTAATTAGGAAATTTAAGAACAGAAACCGTAACATATGTATACTAATATTATAACGACCAAAAATTTCGTTGAACGCGTTAATCTCAGGAACTATTCGTTCAAATTTATTAACTATTTTTGTTCTGGATAGTCCATTTATCAAGGAAAGCATACCCTTGTTTCGAACCTACTATACCTGCGGCCAGTTACTTCCCGCACTTGTGTCATATACAACTGTTATTTATTTCCATCAGATCACAGAGACGAGCCGCAAGTAAAACGAGTCGTAGTACTGTAGTATAAATATCTTACATTGTTTGATAGACAATGTTTATCTATAGATTATTAATTGTTTGTAAATAGATAACAATAATTTTATAGATATGTCTAAAATATTATAGGACTTACCTATTGTATTTTTGAGTGCAATTTTCGCAAAATAGATTTTAAATATAGATTTTTTAATTAGGTTAATATATATTTTTTAATAACTTAGATAGAGGACGCTGGCAAAGTCATAAAAAACCGTTTGAATATATCTTCTTTGTCTTAATTTTTTAAATACAAATAAAGCAGTAAAATATTTATTAAAAAATATAAAGTTTGTCCGTCTTATTACACAATGAAATAAAAATAGAATCGAGCAAAAAGCAGACAAAACCACAAAACTGTTCTAGTATTCTCTAAAAATTATCAAGATAATATTTGTCTAAATTGATAACAATTCACTGTAAATAATACTAAAAGGACGCTTTGTTACCTTATCATTTGTAAGGCTTTGTTTTGTGGGATTTCATCGTGCGAAAGGTACATAGGCCGTAATCTTATTATGTGGATATATTGACCCATAGCTAGCTTAAACATATCACGTGTTTTAGACACTTTTATTTGATGCGTCCATTAATGTGCGGTTTAAGTTTTATGTATGGATAGCAAAAATGTATATAAATATATTATGTTACTATTTTTATAGCTTAACTACGGCAAACCTAGAGAGAATGCACGCAATTACTTATCTCATAATATAACTAAAAATGACAAAATGAATACAAAAATTATAAAATTCTATACATTACCTTAGGAAGACTCAGCATTGGCACTCTTTGGAATATATGACATCCGTATTGTAGAACAGGCAAGTAAGTTTCAAATATTTGGTAAAGCTTTTCGGCCAAGCGTTTCTGGTCTTCCATCGAGGATGCGATGGCTTGGAGGTCGCCGTGGTACACCCTGAGCATGGATGTTAATAGGCTGGCTCGATTCTTTAATACCCAATCTGGTATGTTACGATCGCTGCCTATTGCCTGTTGAAAAATATATTTATTCAAGATAAAGCGTTTAGAGTCGCAGAACTAATTATTTTCCTATGTCATGGATAGGTGAAACTTCTACTGAAATAGCAGGGAGAACAGAGTGTAGAAGTAATTCGAAAATGAAAACCTATTAGGAACGGAACGGACGGAAGATTTTTTCCATAAATGAAAATTTTCATATAAATGTAAATTTAAATGTAAAAAAACACTGACGATATTTTTTTTACAAAAGATCTTTAAACATATTTCATTATGGACAAGTACATAACTAGCTTTTATTATAATAAACACTAATTGCATTTATATTACTAGACTAGTTATGATAAATATTAATTATTAAAATATAATTAGTCTAAGTAATTAGTCAATAAAAACTAATTACATATGTACATATAGTAACTATTACGTTGACATTTGTATGGTTATTTTTATCACAATCTCCCATAACTTATGTGGCTTTTACTGCGTCATTGTATTTTTTATATTAACTAAACTTACAGTACGGATGGACACGACGGAATTTTTTAATTTTATTTATTATATGTATTTAGAATTTTAGAAAACCATCATAATATATGTATATGTGCGACGCATTTAAATATAAATCCCGCTTGCATACGTAGCAGCTGACATTATGCAAGATTTCCCAAAGGTCAAACCTAAGTTTGTTTACATATTATGGTTTATTCAAATAAACTTATTTTATTCTGGACGTTTTTAGTTTTTTTTCATTTTCAATACATACATTTATATTTTAAATTATATGACCAGTCGTGGCGCAGGGGCACAAAGTGTGACTGCAAAATCGATTGGTTGTGGGTTCGATCTCTACTTGAGGAGTTGAAATATTTATTTACATTTATATTTTCATTTCTTCGGTCTGGCGTCGAGGCAAAGCGCGGCGTTGAGTTCCGCCACTCAACACGCAATGCCTCCAGATCTTGGCGGAAAGTGGGGAACGGAGTGTCTTAACACTAGGTTCCTCTGCCTACCCTTCTGTGTGCGGGATACAGCGTGAAGCGGATTAGTTTATTAGTAAAAAAATTGCAGAACAAGAGAATCTAATATTAAGACACATCGTTTTTCGGACGACATTACATGGCGGAGTTCAACGCCGCACTTTGTCTATTAGAGCGGGAAAATGAAAATAATTGATTCGTTAATAAATGGAACTAAATGAATCGCTTATCTCAAACAGGTTAACCAGTTTAAGTGCTTTGCACGATAACGACCAAGATATTTTTATTAATTTAATTAAGGCAAAAGAGGTATGCAGAGACCGTAGAGCTTGGCGCTCCGTTCTCTCTGACTACCCCGCTAGGGATGAAGCGTGAAGGTAGTTTAGTTTAGTTTTTACTCTTATTAAATAACTAATTATATATTAAAATACCAATAAAAAATAGATATGTAATGTAACAGGGTCATTGTAGTAAAACATAATAATAATAACATAGTCTTACCAATATATATCTGTCATATTCTCTTATAATAAACTTCCCACTCTGGAGCGTGATGGCGAGAGGTTGTGAGAATAGTGACTTGATACAATGCGCTGCACCGACGACCTGAACAAATAAAATATGTTTATTTTATTTAAATTATTTTCATATTTATTTTGCTTTGGAAGGACGAATATTACTTATATATAAGGTTTTCAATTCTAGGCGTTAACACCAAGTAGGAAGCTAAAAAAAATGTAAATTGGAATGACTTTTAGCTATATTTTTTGATTTCTTAAAAGTATGTTCTAATCTCAAATATACAAAGTTAAATAAAGTGTCAAATTATTCTAATTTTAACCGAGTTCTTGAAGAAAAGGAGGTCATCAGTTCTACTGTATTTTTTTGTTTCACCTATAATATATTAATTCTGAACTAGTGTGCATCATGAGATAATTTCAAAAAGATTTCAAATTCTTGAATTCACCTTGGCGAATCGAATTTGAATTAAATTTAATAGAGGTTTACGATTGTGACGTAAATTACGGATCTTAAGGCGTATTTTTACAATTGCTTATAAAAGTCGATTAACCTGGTTAACAAAAAAATGTGAAGCACAAGTATTTTTTTTCTTTTATAATCCTTTGGCAATTTTGGTATACCTACCTAATTATAGGACATAAAGGATTAAATAAATTTTTGTCAAGGTGATCAACCAGCACTAGTACTAAAGTTTCCGTCGTATTTTTAATTTTACCATTTACCAAATAACATCAAACTACAAACTATATACCTTCTTACACCTAAATAAGTCTTCGGTAAGATTTACCTTATTTTTTAAGCTATTTCCATAAAGTAATACAAAAGTATTATGAAAATTGTTTTCAATCAAAGCAATAAACACAAAAATGCTAGCTGTTTCACAAAAACGTTGGAACCGGCAACCTAAATATATCTTAAACGAAAACATTTAAACTATTCCTTTATGCACACAGTATAAAATTGTTCGGGGTTGTAACAAAGGGGTTTCGCTCAGTGCACCAACCACCAGCTCATTCATGTGGAAAGTATTTTATAAACGCTTGTTTAACACTGTTTAAAAATATTATTAATAGTACTTTCTATGGTTATCGTTATTTTTATTTAACGTTTCATATATTATTGAGTTGGCATAGAGTAGGTCACTTTGCTTAACATTTTTTTTAGTTTCACGCTTTATTCCTAGCGGGGTTGGCAAAGAGGATGAAGCGCCAAACGTTACCGTCTCTACGCATTTTCTTCGCCTAGTGTACTGTCTAATGTACTGTCTCTATAAATCTCTATACATTCCAGCCTCTTACGTAACCTTTGACTCTGTGTTCCCAAAGGGTACCACGGTTTTCTCTGTCTCTTTTAACACTCTTTCATCACTCATTCTCTCAATGTGCTCAAACTACCCGAGCGCGGTCTCCTGCATTCACATTTATTTACAAATAATGCACGTATGAAACCCAACTTTATTAGCTTTTCCTCTTTCCAATTTCGCGCTGTATCTCGCACATAGCAAGGTGGGCAGAACACACGGGGTCAAAAGTTTTTTACATTACATTTTCAACCCGAATTCGAGTTATTGCTTAGTGCTAAAATTGAACCATTCCCTCTGCAACGAGATGCTGTCCCGCTGAGCCAGTATGGACTCAATTAATTAGTAATTGTGTAGATACAATTAAAAATTGCATATAATAAAATTAATAATATAAATCTATCCATACTTTCCTTTAGAGCAGATTTGGTTAGTAGTAGTAATAAAGTAACATGCAACCTAACCAAATTAATCTCTTAGTTTAAAGATAAAATAAATATGATAAATTATTCACTAAGAGGTAAGTATGAAATTGATGTATAATTAATCAATATGTCCGCTGCATATAAAAGCAGCGAGGAGTGTGTCATTACGTAGGTATTCGTGATGTTGCATCAACTGCACTAGACACCTTAGAGCAGATGTACTTATAAATTACATTGTGTGCATTTTATTATAACACTAGCAGTTACCTGCGAGTTTGTTCGCATAATCGTTTGAAAATAATTGAGAGTTATCTGATACATTTTTTTACTTCACGCTGTATCCCGCACGCAGTAGAGAAGGCAGAGGGATTCTGCGAACCTAGTGTGAAGACACTGTGTTCTCATTGAGGAAAAGGAGTGCCGTTTATAAGTGCTTGAGATAAGTTTGACCACAGGTGCGGTATGTCACAACGGAATGATTAGCGTGATTTAATGTAGCTTATAGCTTCCTCGATAAATTGATCTATTCAACACAAAACTGAACTAGTAGGTACTGATATTACCGCGTTCAACCAGATATTTTTTTAGTTTTATAATAATAGTTTAAATATAGAGAATATAGAAATAGGTTTAGTAATCATGAAATATGCAATGAGATCTTTAAGCAATACAGTTTATAATAGGTAAAATAAATCAGTTCCAATTTTTGTCTTTAAAATTTAATTTGTCATAACTTTTGATTAAAGCGATGAAATGTGGACTGGAATCGAATATTTTATATTATGTATTTTGAAAGTGTGTGATCCACTTTCCAACTGTCGCACAATAAACTTCACTTGATAGTTGGTCTTGTTCTAACAAATACTACGCGACTGACATTTATCAGGCTTTAATTTCGCCATCTAGTATTCAAAATAAAAAAAAAAATGACTTCCCTATAAATCCTTCCATCCACTCACTCATTTCCGCGTAGTTGGTTAAAAATGAAAGCCGGAGTCTATTCCCCACTGAATATAGCGAGTTACTTGTTAACCCCCGTACAGTTTCGAAAACACTTGTAAATTCAAAGGAAAAATTTTAATCACACACTCCCCCGACATTTGAGTTTTACTATTCGAATATGGGCAAAGCCGCTGTTGAGGTAGGACTCCTCATAATGCGTTAAATCTGCATTCGGGCGCGCTGTAATTATTTTACTTGCCCGCTTTGAAAATTAAAAGTGTTGTTGCATACAAATGTGGAGCTGAAGCGCTTAGGCGGAGTTTTTATGGTTCCGTACTCAAAAGGGTAAAACGGGACCTTATTACTAAGACTCCGATGTCTGTCTGTCTGTCCATCTCTCGCCAGGCTGTACATGTAAGAATGTAAGACATTTGAAATTTTCACAGACAATATAAACAAACAATAAATACTTAAAAACAGAAGAAATTCTTATTTAGAGGGCTTCTATACAACAAACGTAATTTTTTACCGTTTTTTATATATAGTGGTACTGTGCGAGTATGTCCTTCATGTGCTAGTCCAACTCGCACTTGCCCGTTTTCATTTTTTAGTAAAATGTTCGTTACCGTGCTGTAGCTAGAAAATGCATGATCGTAATCGAAAATTGTGGTTTTTTACTCTTTCTTCTTGTGGATAGGCAAAGATAATCTTGTGTTAATGCATTCTGTTTTCCCCTTTGCGCTTGGCTTGACGAGACATTGCGTTTTAAGTAGCGGAACTCAACTCTGCGATTTGTTTTCTAGAGCCGGTATAAGATATTATTTTTTTCGCCATAAAGCGCCACAGGCGTAATTTATTAAACTTAAGTATCTTTTACAGATTATTGCCGTCAAAGATTCGAACGGATCTACGTTTTATGAGATCAATTGGTTCAAGCAGAGCACCAGCCCAGAGATGAGAACATTACCCCATATGCGGCCGTACATGGGCTGTATACAAAGCCAATCGGTGTTTTTTTGATCTGGTACCAAGATGTAGTTGACAATGAGTTCCGCCACTAAGTGGGAGAAGGCGGAAAGTCGGGAAGGGAATGTTTTATTACTATTCTGATATGGGGGAAAATGCGTGAAGCTGCTTATTTTCCTCAGTAGTCAGAGATTATCCTAAGACTTTGCAAGCCAATAATTATTTAAAAAAAAATTACGCGAAAAAAGATACTTTACATCCAATTAATTAAAATTAAAACCACAGTAATAAATCCCATCACGAAGCACGTAGGTACTTGTAAAGAAAATCTTTTAGATATGCATTCCGTTGTAAAATATAAATTGGTAAAGCCGGTCTGGAAACAAGCTCAACAAATTAAGAGCTACTTTAGATATTGCATTCAGAAAGTAGAGCGGTGTATTTTATTTTCATTTCCATGTTACATTTACATTTGTAACGTGATATGGTTTGATGTTAAACATTTTATATTTTTATATTTATATAAACAGCGATCGCTAGAAGCGCGGTGGTTTGTGGTTTCTATTCCTTTACTAGTAAGACGAAAAGTGGGGCGTTGAGATCATTTTGATTGAAAGCTTTGGTATGCGGGTTCGCTCCTATAGTCAAATAAAAATAACAAAAAACTGCGTATGACCCATGCATGACACGTTATAACTACGAATAACATAGAAACGATTAACCTGTAACTTTCTTCAATAAATGGACTATTCAACACGAAAATAATCTTTCAATTTAAGTCTAATTTGTTTGGTTGAACGCGCTAATCTCAGGAAGAAATTCTCTTTAGCTTTACAATATTAGTATGGAAGTATATATGGTAAACATATAAATTCAGTCAATTGTATTGATTGATCAATAGAATTTCCACTGGCGAGACGAGTGCGCTCGCTCGTGGGGGTCGTCGTATACACTTGTAACATAATACGTGATTGAAATAAAAGAGGAGGCCATTATTCGTCTACGAAAAATATGGAAAAGTTGCTTTCTATTTTATTGAATATGATTTGTTGGAGGCAGATGTGACGTAGTGGGACAGCGTCTGACTTTGAACTATTCGGTTGTAGGTTCGAAACAAACTATGGGAAATAAAATATTACCTCTCTCTAGTAATAAGACAAAGTGTAGCGTTGAATTCCGCCGGTCAACACGCAACGCCTCGTGGCAAAATGGTTGGAAAGTGTAAAACGGAGTAACTTAATACTAGGTTCCCTCTGCCTCGATACAGCGTAAAGATGAAACATAAACACGTAGCAGGATTTCAACCTACGTAATTTCTCAGATTCTCATTTCAATACTCTTATTAAAAATCTATAAATTTTCATTAACCCAAGTCTAAATTCTTAAATAATATTAATAAGCTATCTAAAGACTAATGTAAAAACTTTATAAGAACAATTTTTGTATTTTTTTGTAACCAATGCGTTGAAATCGTATCATTTCAAAAAAATATATAAAACAACTAAAAATGGCACGACCTCGTTTTTTTATTTGCATATTAATGTTCAATACAAACTTCAACGTATTGTATGACCGAAGAGTCGTCCTGTAGACTTTTTATTGCTACAAAAAATGTAGAAGCGTAGATATCGTGCTCAAATTATTTCTTTATAAAAAAAATGTGGAAAATCTTAATATTATTCTTTTGTTTGTTTGCAGCTTCACATTATGTCTCACATATTGCCTGCCTACGCTAGACAGAGTACAAACGCACTTCGTTCTCGGTATTACGCAGTAATTTAAAATCTCAGCGGAACTTAACGTCGTAATTGTAAATGTATTATTATAATGATATTAAAAGTATATACATACTATTATAACGTATGTAAATACTTTTAATATAATTTTTGCTATAATTTAGACTTTCTACGTCTTCATGTTCCTCAAGTACATGTGTGACAAGCGGAAGATTTCTGTTTAATTAAAAACTTTAAGCAAAAATAGTTATTTTATTTCTTTCCGCCCACATCTTAAGAAGCCTAGATAATTTCTAGTTATTAAAGCAGACTCACGTGCGATTTGAACCCACGCAACGTGTCAAATTACTAAGTGATTCACAATTCTAATACGAACGACATGTTTATATTACATTTTATTATAAAGAAACAAACAATACTTTTATGAAGTAGTTTTATTGGATCTACTGAGAATTAAAAATCAAATCAGTTTTACGCTGTATCCCGCACACAGCGGGGTAGGCAGATGGAACCTAGTGTTAAGACGTTCCGTTCCCTATTTTCCGCCGAATTCGGGAGGCATTGCGAGTCGAGTTGCGGAATTCAACGCCGCGCTTTGCCTCGACACCAGAGCGAAGAAATGAAAATAAAATATCGTGGTATCGAATTCACAACCAGTCGCGTTTACAATCACTCACTTGTGCCCCTGCGCTACGACTGGCCTCAATGAAATGATCATAATACTGAGAATTAAATATGTAGTATTACAAAACATCCAACAGTTGTGTGAATAAAAATATAATCCTGTCAAGTGCGAGTCGGAATAGCCTAACGAAGTTACCATACAAATTTTAGATTATACCTGTCAACGATAACGGTGTATGTACAACTTAAAAGCTCCACAAATTTAAATTTGCGGGTATATGCATAAAATTTAGTATAAAATTGACTATAAATAGGTATCACGTTGTAATTTTTTTTTCTCTGACATACCTAAAAAGTGACATTTTCAGATTTTTTCTTTTACTGTTTTGTTTCTTTACTTCTGATTACACATATGTATATATAAAAACCTTCATAATTCTAGGTCAACAGGGAGCCCTATATGCTTTAATTACAGCATTTTACATAAAGAAATCGGCAAAAAACAAATTTAGTATTATTTACATTATAGACGAATGCGCGTTACAGGTTTATAAATCGTCATATAGAAGAGACATTCGAAACCGCATATATTTTGATTTATACCTGCGTAAAGTAACGACCATCGACCGGTTTCCAAATAATTAAGCAGCATTCGATTAGAATGTTGTTTTTGGACATTATAAATTCTGAATACTAATTAAGTTTCATATAAAAATAATAGCTTTAAGCTGTATCCTGAATATAGTAGAGTAGAGAGAGACAGAGAAAGCCTAATGTTAAGACTTCGTTCCCCGCGCATGGCTCACTTCACGTCACATTACGTGTTGAGTGGTGGGACTCAACGCTGAGGTTTCTATTATTATCAGGAGAAGGGAAATAAAAATTCACTGCCCGAGTGTAATCGAATCAGCCGTCTCGTTCGAGCCAAGAAGACAGAATAAGATGTACCACGTTTTTAAAAGTTTTTTTTTTATATTAAAAGACTTAAGAAATATACAAAACTGGACAAGTTGGAATTGGGCTGGTCCACCGAAGGTTTCGTACAAAAGTCGAATTTTGCCCCCCTTTCAAGGCTATCATTTTTTAGGATTTAACCCCAAATGTATATCTTTTCCTGAACTAGTACTACCTGTAGATGATAGTTGCTAAATTTAATAATTCTACGTCAACGGGAAGTACCCTATGAACTTTGATTCCCTTTATAGTGTGGAAACGTTTCTTGTGACATAAAGGCTATGTATATTGTATATGTAGAAATATTATTTTTTTCAGGAAATCAAGGGATCGTAATTTTGAGTATATGGTTTGAATTTTAATTCGATATCATCAAGAGTTCATGAGATAATGACCCTTGACAGACAGACAGATGGAAAACAAAGTCATCTTATACCTGTATAAGATCACTTAGTTTTCTATTTTCTTTAAAAGGTCCTAATAACGAATAAGTACATACATAAATGACGCCAAATGATCGTGCTCTGTAAGCACTTTGGATATTTAAGCTTTGTAAAAAGTTTACGAAGACAGCAACTAAGGAGAAAAGTAACAATAGTATTTTGTTCGTTTTCTTTCGCGTGGTGAAATGTCAGTATCTAAGGCCTGTATTTGTAAATCGTTCTCAAGTCTGAGATTCATCTTGATTTTTCATTCATAAATTATATATATACATATATATAATTATCGGTTTAACAACAAAACTATCTTTATATTTCCATTTCTTCGCTCTGGTGTCGAGGTTAAGCGCGGCGTTGAGTTCTGCCACTCAACACGCAATGCCTCCAGAATTCGGCAGAAAGTGGGGAACGGAGTGTCTTAACACTAGGTTCCCTCTGCCTACCCTGCTGTGTGCGCGATACAGCGTGAAGCTGATTTATTTTATTTATATATATAATTATCGGTTTAACGACAAAACTAATGAACTTGAAAAGTTAAAATGTGGCATGTAAGTAGATTATGGAGTCTGTCCATTTTGCGTCTTAAGTTCAACGCTGTTCCGTAGTTAACGTTCCGAGTGACGGCTAAATATAAATATATTGATTTCTTATGAACTCAGTTTATCTAGTTAAAGAAATAAAATATGAAGGCATATTTTATCGTAAATATAACCAAGTATTTCTTTTCTTTAAGTAGAAACGTGACTGTCGTCGTAAAGAGTTTAATCTGCATATAGTGCATTCAACTCTAAACGAAGCATTAGCATAGTGTCATTTCAATGTGGAGTTATATATATATACTTATGTATGTTAAAGAATATATATTTATTACATAAAATTTTAAAAAAAGCAAAGCATTTTCTCGCTTTTCCCCGCTTAGGGTGGTCAGAAAGTATCTAGTGTTTATTTTTAGTCTCTATTTTCCGTCCAAATTCGAGACATTGTTGAATGGCGGAACTGTACGCTGCAATTTGTCTTGCCCCTCATGCGGATCTAACGTACAACCACTGCGTTTACAGCCGCTGTACGGTGGTCAAATTTTTTCAATAAAGTGTTGAGTCCAGTCGAGCTGACCTTCGAAGATTCTGGATGAAGGTCACGTAAAAAGGATGAGGATCCCCTGGCGGGCATGTATGAAGAGGTTGATGACAGTAGACGAGGCGACAAAGGTATGTAGCGTTTGGCGCTCGTTCTCTCTGTTTATCCCGCCAGGGATACAGCGTGAAGCTAGATTAGATTATATATGTCGCCAACTTTAACTACAAAGATTATTATATGTTTATTTCCTTGATGTGAATTCAAATATAAATACGTGAAGTTAAAGAAAAGAAATAAAAAGGAGCGAAAAAAATAAATATATAAAGAAGGTTAAAATTAACTTTATACCTTTCATTGCTTGTATGTTTTTGCCGCAACATTTTAAAATTTGTAGGACGGATGACGGAAAAGTAAACTATTCGCAAAAGAACGGAATTATTACTGCAATACAAATAACTTAATTTTATGCCAAAACATTTGTTTTTTGCACAAGGGTGTGACTGTAACGCGACGGTTGTGGGTTTGATCCCCACTCGAGGAAATGAAATATTTACTTAAATTTATATTTCCATTTCTTCGCTCTGGTGTCAAGGCTAAGCGCGGCGTTGAGTTCTGCCACTCAACACGCAATGCCTCCAGAATTCGGCAGAAAGTGGGGAACGGAGTGTCTTAACACTAGGTTCCCTCTGCCTACCCTGCTGTGTGCGGGATATAGCGTGAAGCTAATTATTTTTTTTTTACATTTATTTTTTCTTTATATACACACATAGACAAACCTAAATCAAGCCACTAGTATTATAAAATGTACTAATAGTTTCCAAATTACCTGTCCAGCAAGAGCCAGCCTCTGTGTATCGGACACCCATCCAGGGTGGAAGTACAGAACTGCGTCAGCCGGGTCGTCCTCCTCGGCCATACAGCATTGTGTGTCGTAGACGAACACTATCATCATTTCCCTGTTAAATAGTAAAAATTATATAAAGATATATTGCACGAGTTTACAACTGTAAACGCGGGGGTTCGATTCTTAATTGGTGGAATGAGATATTTGATATTTTCATTTCCTCGCTCTGGTAACAAGACAACGGTGCTGAGTTCCGCAACTTAGCACGCATTGCGTGAAGCCATTAAAAATTAATATATATTTTAAAAACACGCCTCATCCTAATAATTAATATGTTTACATTTCAATAAAACAAAAAATTAAAATGAGGCCAGTCGTGGCGCAGCGGCACGAAGCGTGACTGGTTGTGGGTTCGATCTCCACTCGACGAGATGAAACATTTACTTAAATTTATATTTCCGTCTCTTCGCGCTGGTGTCGAGGTTAAGCGCGGCGTTGAGTTCTGCCACTCAACACGCAATGCCTCCGGAATTCGGCAGAAAGTGGGGAACGGAGTGTCTTAACACTAGGTTCTCTCTGCCTACCCTGCTGTGTGCGGGATACAGCGTGAAGCTCATTAAAAAAATAAAAAATAACAAGACTAATATAAAATAAGTAAATATATAATATATACATTCAGGCAACATTTTGGTGGTTCTCTTCATAAGGTTATTCTAAGGTCTTTCAACTTAAATATAATCTTAGTTATAAAAATTTCTTATTTCTAAAAGATAAGTTATAGAAATTTTCTACATGACGTAAAATGCCTAAATTCGAAAAAGTACCTACAGTTTCGATATAAATACTATAAATGTATCGTCGTTTTGTCGATATATTAAAATTTTATAGCTGTTCCAATGGCCATTTTGAATAAAATATAAAATAAATTTACACAGTTTTGCTTTTCGCGTCGTTGGTTCATTTTCACAAAGCGCGCAATCAACTGATAAGGTCTCAAAGGACCAAACCTACGGAAAACTGAGAATTTAAAGATTTTTTATTTTTATATATTTTAGTTTTGTTTTTTATTACGATGTGATGGCTTTTATTTAAAACGAGCAATAACGGTAAGTATATTTACTAATATTTTTTATTATTTTTTTAGTTTCACGCTGGATCCCGCACACAACAGGGTAGGCAGAGACAATCTAGTATTAAGACCCTCCATTCCTTACGTTTCTAATCCAAGTTTCGAGATTTTGCGTGTTTCGTGGTGTAACGCTGCGCTTCTTTTTTTGTTACCATAGTGTAGTACCATTAGTACCATTTTAATATATATTTAGAGACAATTGAGTTCACCATGGCGCCACGGCACAATGTCTAACTATATATATGATGATTGGAGGTTCAACTTTATTTTTTTTGCTCTGGTAATACAGGGTGTATTCCATTACTCAAGACACAAAGGCCTAAATTCAAGCAGATAGCAAGAAAAAATTGCCTTGACACTAGGTTCACCTAGTGGGTTGGTTATAATTAAATAATACATAGAATAAAATTGAAGAGAGAGAGAGAGAGAGATATAGAATTAAAGATACAAGTGCATAGATATACAATTTTTTTTAAAAAATACATGCATATTAATAATATATTATTTTTTTGAGTCACACTAACATGACATAGTTGTGTTATCTTAAGATTACATAAATAAAAGGCGTCAAATATTTATTGTTAATGTCCAACCTTGAAATAAAATCAATAAACAGATTATTTTGCAGCCTAATTCTATTGTCATAAAAGGCTGTAACTATGAAATTCACGAGGCAGATTAAAACAAAATAATGTGATATTATATCTAACAATTTTTTTTTTAAATAATGTCACTACGAAGTCATTGTTGCTACTCTTATATCTTTTTATTCTTTTGTTTTCTTATCATAAAGACGAATTATATTACTCTTTAAATATCCATTAAATACTGACATTGCACACTATGCTTTTTTTTTTAAATGTCTAAAAATATGTTTTTTAAAAGAGGTTTTCTCTTTCCTTAGTGTGGAACAATTTTAAAATATAAAAATTATCAAATAGTTTGTTAGCTGTATGTATTATTGCATTGTCAGAATAAAATAAAAACTTCTATAGATACAGTGGTATTGAGGTATTTATGATATTTAATGAATAAAAAAACATTTAATGACAATAAAATTATTAAAATAAAAAACTTTCATGGCAATAAAATTATTAATGGTTTTGGAAGAATATAAATTATAAAATAATGTTAGTATTTTGCATGTTGTATGTAATTCAATAAAATATTATATAAATACAAAAACACAAAACAACACAACACACAATATTGTTAACCTAACCATAAATATGGTATTAATATTATACTTCTTAAAATTTTTCTCTATTGTATTTTAAGTTAAAAAAAAAGATCAATATAGTAAAATAAGAAAAATATTTAAAAAATGAATACTGTTAGAAAACAATATAAAATGATTTTATATAATCTATTACAATGCCCAGAATGAGTTTAACAATTATAGCAAACCTACCACTTCTACCAATATCTGATTTATTTTTTTACATGATATTATAGTAAATAATTTAGAAAACAGTAATAAAAATCGAAGGCGAAAGCACGCGTTTTACTTCTTATCGGCGTCGTAAATAATATATGTGAGTAATATGTTTAATTACATTAATAATTGTAACATATTTATAAACAAATACTTATAAGCGTGCATAAATAAAAGTAGTGATGTTTTTTAAATTTTCTTATCGCGAGAAGTGGGAATAACAGCAATTCGTTATACATTTTTGTTGTGATTTAGAATAAACACGTTTAAATTTATTAGTCTTTTTATAGGCAAATTAATTGATAGTCTAATATTTCGTAATATGTAGTCACCCACATAGATGTCTCAAGCCTCAACATGCTACTCATCTATAATGATCGTCTAACGAAATTAAATACACCACACTTACTTTGCCATGGTTGCTGATTTTTACAGATTTCTTATTGTTTTAAAATCCAAGCATTTCACACAACACAGTTTACGTTATAATAATCGATTATAGTAAGCGTATTATTTTCATGATAAAATACGGTCTCTTATAAAAACTAGCTACACGTCCGCCGCGCATACAATCTATCGTTATACAGAGTAAAAATAATTGTCATATCCTAATTGACAGCTGACGTTTGACAGTTTAAAATGTATGCAATATTATCATAAACTTATTTTAGTTTAATTTAACTAAACAATGTGACAAAAAATAACAAATTAATTAGTAAAAATAGTAAATAAGATACTTTTAATTTTTATTGCACATTTATTTCATAAAATATACTAGCATTTTATTATTTAAAGTAATTTACTTAAAATAAAACATAGATGACGCTGTCGTTGACAGTTTGCTATGTATTCTCGTCTACAATCTTCCTACTAATACAGTATTTCTATAGATGGCGTTACAAACGAGTTTAAGATATTTTTTTCTTTTGTATTATGCATTATATTAAATGTTTAAACGTATAATTATTATTAAATGTTTAAATGTATAATATATTTTAGAAAAAAGTGAACATATAATTGTTATTTCTTTATTCGTACAAAGAATAAAAAATCAAAATCGAGCATTGCATTTCAATTTCATGAAATAACACATCGAACCGGACATCCGGTTCCGTTGTGTGTGATGTGCCGAATGACACGATGACGGAATCTTAATTAATTGTAAATATTACTGTAATAGCCGCCCCATTGTAAAATAAGAGAGAGGCTTTTCGGAAAGCTTTTGGCATTTTAGAATTTGCAATATCTTTTTATTTCTTTTTTTGCATTTTAATAGTTACTTATAATTTAGTTTTACAAATTTAGTACAAACATACTAAGGATATAATTACCCAATTTATAAAGTTAATACATTGTTACTTGTTATTTATGAAGTATTAATAAAAAAAATATAGCTATTTATAAATAAGGAACCACCGTATCGTCAAATTAAAGTGAATTATACAAGTTCAGTAAGTAGTCTGTTGAAAAGAGCATGTTTTCCGCGCCTCTAATATAATTGAAATTGAAAAATTTTTTAAAAAGGTAAATATATAATTAAATATGTGTAGTTTCTAGAACATTTTTTTTTCACGTAGATGCAGCATGGAGTTGGTTTGCGAATTAAGGTATCGACATGCGAGTTCGTTGGTTACTATACGTGAGGATTTCTCGAAATCCTTACGGTAACGCGAAGAAATGGGGATTTTTTTTCTCTATATTTCACACAAAACCAAGTTGCGAGCGGTCATTGCTAACTTTATAACATTGCTTTTACGATAACTTTTTATTGTATTATTTTTGAGTTAATAAATTACATATTTGAGGAAATTATTGAAACTTATTATATATATATAGGTAAAAATAATTATCATCCTAATATCCTTGTGTTTTTAAGAATTGAATGTAATAATTATTTAATAGTTGAACTATTTCAGGTATACAAAAATATTA
>JAATLQ010038236.1:0-25238 GCA_013421005.1 Heliconius erato x Heliconius himera
TCAATAGTAAGTTATTAACACTGAACCAATGTACTACTTTCGAGAGAGCATTGTTTACATCGTCATATACGATTTGTCGTCTTTTTATTTTGAAAATCAATGAGGTGTCATCAGCAAACAATACTATCTCATGGTTCTTTTCAACTAGATATGGTAGATCATTTATATATATTAAAAAGAGAAAAGGACCAAGAATAGACCCTTGTGGGACCCCCATGCTGATTACCGAACCAGGAGATAAACTATAAATATAAATAATAGTTCCCTACATGCGTTACAACGTGAAGCTTTAAAAAGGTCATGGAATCTAGTAGACCAGATGAAAATAATATCTTGTGAAGTTATAATATGTATATATTCTCATATTATTTGTATTTTTTCAGTTTCACGCACATAGCAGAGGGAACCTACTGTTAAGATCATGTTTCTCATTTTAATGTTCTTTTACAGGTAGAACGTATATATCTGGAAGAAGGCAGCAAAGAAGAGATCGGTCGGTTAACTTTACGCTCGCTCTGGCTTCAGATAGCGCCGCTTTTCAAACCACCTCTACTGGGAAAAACGTTGTTGTTATATTACTTAACTTTTGTTGTTTATATTGCGTGAGTATAGAAAATTATTCATAATTTATGAAATTTATGTATCGATAGAAGCATAAATTAAAATTTTCCCACATAGCAGGGTAGGCAGAAAATATCGTGTCCATCCTGTTCTCCGCTTTCCGCTGAAATGTAAGACATTGTAATGCAATCTTGCCAGAGCGGAAGGCGAAGGTATTCAAATCCACTACCATAGAGCTAACAGCCATATGCTGTTGCACTGCACCACAACGACCATATTTTGTATTTATTACAGGAACAACTCCTTCGCTATAATCCTGCCAACAATTTTCAATGTATTTTTCACATCGTACGCGAGTCTTGGTTCTAAGAGCAGTGGCTTTTGTGAGCTTTTCTACGTCGCCACCGACGACCCCACCGGCACCTCTCCTGTTGTCAATACTACGATTATTGAACCTGTGAGTAATATTATCTCTTTTTTTGTAAAAAGAAACAAGAAAAGGAAACTAAGGGTAGACAGAGGAAATCTTTAGATAGAGTTAATATACTCGGTTGCCCAACCATCACTCAATCTTCGAGATATTGCATGTAGATTAGCGGAATTCAACGCTGTGCCATCGTAGCGCGCATAGCGTTAAGACATTTACGTTTCCTACTTTCCACCGAATTCTTTTACATTGCGTGTTCAGTGCCGGAACTCAACTCCCTTTGCCTCGCTACCAGAGCTAGGAAAGAAAAATATTAAATATTTCATTCCCTCTAGTGAGAATCGATTCTGCCCTGTGCCACAACGGCCTAACGCGTAAAGAAGTTTTTTTATAAACAATCTAAATCACTTTAGATTTTAAACTGAATGTGTTGAAGACCGAGTACTTGGCCAAATGGCGCGAGAGAGAGAGATCTCCCGGACGCCCAAGGAAGCGCTGGATGGATATCGTGATACAGGATATGAGAGCTAATGGTCACCACGAGTCACCGAGGACGCTCAATACCGTGCAAAGTAGAGTAGATAGAGTAGGAAGGCAGACCCTGGCAAGACCCGTGATTAATGCCAGGAAGAAGAAGAATCGTAATCACTTTAACTGATTTCAATATTTCAGATAATACCAGCGTGTAAAGACACTATATCGGAGAACACCATCTGGGCGGGATGCGCTCACGGGCTGTCGTTCTTTGTGCTCAACGCTCTTATATCACAGTGTGCTGGGAAACGAAAGGTAACATCCGTAACCATGTTTATAATAGTCTGTAGTGGTGTAGATATGGATAGGATATATTTAATGTAAATAAAACAATGAAGCCGATCTACAATATTAATGAATATCTATATTAATTGATTTTTTTAGCTTCACGCTGTGTACCGCATAGCAATTAAGACACAGGTTCCTCTGTGCCTATTGAAATATTTCCCTTCTCCACTTTCAAATTCTCCAAGCATTGTGTGTTGAATGGCGGAACCTAACATCGCGCGGTTGCCTAATTACCAGCCAATATCTGCTGTCTACTGGTCAATCCGACACTGGTTTTCATATTTTTTAAGCTCAATTGTAGAACCCAGTTCGCTGGTCTTCAAATGTATTTTATTGATCTTTTGGTTGAACATGCTAGTCTCAGGAACTGCTTGTTTGAATGTAAATAATATAAATATGAAGGCTATATATAGGCTATATATATTACTTTAATAGTTTTAACTAGGAACATGCCATGTTTTTATACACAACTAATTTCAATTTAACTACATGTATAAATCCGTAGCTATAAGTTAGAGTAAATTTAATTGTTAATTTTAAACTAAAACGCCTACTACATTATAATAGCAATTAGTTGTTTGCCTTGCAAATCATTTATAGTTTAGTAACTCTGCCGAAGTTAAGGACTAAATTTAGAATTGCATAATTATACTTTGTAATCCTTTCATATTGCTATTTAAATTGATGCTGAGGTGGAGACCTTTTGACCTGTAGCGCGGGTTTCGTACCTATCACTAACACCAGCAAACCACAACATGTTAATGTTCAACTGCCTTCGTTTACTGTACTTACTATTTTTAATGATAAAAATAAAGATCTTTTTTTTTGTTATCCTTTTATTTATAATTATTTCGTTCCGTTGAGGCCGCCGGAGCACAGCGGCACAGCACGAGACTGTAAATGAGACATTCGTAGGTCCGATTCCCACTATTGGAGATGATTAATTAAACATTTTCATTACCTTGCACTGATACAACAAGTTTAAACGCGGCGTTGAGTTATGCCATTCAATTCGGCGGGAATGTGGGACAAAATAAAAAATATTATAATTTTTTTTTTTTCAGATTCTGACTATAGTTATTCTCATAATAGCAGCAATCGCTGCGATTCTTATCAACGTGACGGGAGAGGCGTTGTCGGGACTTATATTATTCTACATATTTCTCACAACGGCCATGGTGTTTGGTGTGGTGTCGTCTTACTTCGTTACTTTATACCCGACGTCTTATAGGTAAATGGTGAAAATGACATTTAAATAGTCTATACCTAGCTTTAATAAATGGCACGTTAAAGGAATAACATAGTTCATTATCGTAAAATTTGTTGTAAGAAAAAAAATCATCATTTCATAGTAGGTATATCTGTCTAGAATCAGTCGATAGTTTATTTGTAAAATATTTTTTTATTTAAGATTTAATAACATTTATATAAACCCGTTAAGAGCGAGTCGGACTCGCCCTCCGAAGCTTCCGTACCAATTTCAGGATTATAGGTCAACGGGAAGTATCCTATAGGTTTTGATTAGACGGTGAATTTCATTTTGATTTTATTGACTTAGAAGTTTGATTTTCTGTTCTTCAAGGGACCATAGAGCTGAATATTTGATATTAATTACTGCTTGGTCCCTCCACGCGATCTCGAGATAAATGGTATCGACAGATGGACAGACGGACAACAAAGTGGTCCTAGAAGTGCTAAAAATTCTTTTAATAATATTGTTCATGCTTAATTGAGTTACCCTAACTGTGAAAATATAATTTTATAATTATATTCTGTTTCTTCAAGGGGCATGGTGGCTTGTTTGGGCATGATGGTGGCGCGACTCTCCGCTTTTGCCGGCACTAATGTAGTGAGCGCGGCCATTACGAGCGCTTGTACTCCCGCGTTGTATGGCGCTGCTGGTTTAGTTATAAGTAAGTCACACCCATACTAGTGTTATTTTAAAATAAAAAAAACTGAATAATTTGTTTAGCTGAACGCGCTAACCTCTGGAACTATTGCTTCGAATTTAAAAATCCATCTATCCAGTAAGGCTATAAGTGAATGAGAGTATGTGATGTGTCAAAACATAACTCTTTATTATTTTAATTTGAGCACAAGGGCTACAAATAATAGGAAGCTACAATATTAAATTGAGGCCAGTCGTGGCGCAGGAGCACAGATGTGTGACTTTAAATGTGACTGATTGTGGGTTCGATTCGCACTCCCCAATGAAATACTATTTCATTTCCTCGCTCTGGTACCGAGGCAAAGCGCTGCCTCTAGAATTCGGTGGAAGTGAGGACCGGAGTGTCTTAACTCTAGGTTCCCTCTGACTACCCTGCTATCTACGGGATACAGCGTGAAGCTAAAAAATGTATTACTTATTAACTTTATTAAATCGTTACTTAGAACATCCATATATGGGTGTCTTAGGTAAAAGATGAAGTATTTTAACACTTGGTGCTCTCTGCCAACAAATTCATGACAAGGCCTAGTTTTAAATTATGATTTCTTTGTGATATACGGAATTTCCAATCTTTTTCCCTCTTTCAGGTGGTGCGGTTGCTGCGTGTTTCCTGCCTTCAGATAGTATAGATGTTAGCTAGTGTTATTTTTTTATGTATAAGAAGTGATAAGATAATAATGTGGTACTTTAAAAATAAGTGAAAAGTGACAAAATAAATCAAGTAATTATAGGACGCCGTTTTTTGCAAAAAGCATAAGGCGGTGTTGTGTTAATATAATATTAATAAAAAAAACAGGCTTTTTAAATATTTATACATGGTGTATTGTATTTTACAAATCAAGCTCTTTCATTTAATACCCAAATGCAACGCAACACCCCTATTGCGCAAAAAAATATAAGCCGCCATTTTGTTGCTGCGGCCATTTTGATTCTGCTGTTAAGACATCATTTTTTTATTTATTGTATAAAATTATATTAATATAACCCTGACGGATAAAGTCGGAGCGGAGATATGAAAATAATTCATTCATTCCACAACACCATATTGAAGGAAATATCTAATTGTCAAACCCACTACCATCGCGTCAGACGCTGTGCTACAGTATCGTTTAGTTGTAAAGTAAATAGAAAAATATTGATTTTAATTGTGAAAAAATATTTTAGGGAAATGTAAAAAGAAAAACACTATACTATTAATAGAATACAAATCTTATGATATTTAAATTTTTATCTGTCTGTTTGTACACACCCCTCTTATTAATTACTAGATGGACTTGAGCGGCTCTTATTATTTATAAAGCTATTATTGACTTTGAAAAAATTAAGTCGATAACTGATCTTGAGAACCTGATGTAGAACCATAATAGTCCCGCTAAACTATAAGATAAATTGAAATGCTGCCTTATCAAAAACGATTGAACGTGAAATTTTCCATTAATATTAATATACAAATATACAACATAGAAATCAAAAAATGTCTCGTCTCTGAAATATAAAAATATGTCATCTAAAAACTATCTCGTAATTTTTATACCAATATGTTCCTCTCTTCACACTATTGAAAGAAAAAAAATTCATGTACCCCCAATGGAATACTTGTATTATTAAGCTAACATAAAACGAAACCGGTTGAGGGTGAGTCGGACTCACCGACCGAGACTTCCTTACTAATTCCAGGATTGAAGGTCACGGAAAGTACAACTTATAATAGTCGACAAACAAAAATTTTATTTAATAATATGCACTTGTTTTGTATGAATTACAAATATGTTTGTAATTATTTTTTTTTTCTATGACATAAAACCTATAAATTTGGCGACGAACTTCATACAAAATGCAGCAAAACCGGTAAGCTCGTATCCTTTGATTGTCTTAACTTAGAAGCTTAGAAATAAAAATATTTATTTAGATAACGTATAAAAATTTGAACGTAGGCGGGACTCAGACCCGCGTCTCTTGGAAACCGACCAGGCGCTCCGACCACTAAGCCATACGTTCTCATCAAGCTACGTCGAAATTTTTATACGCTTGTTACAACTTATTTATGTTATTAGTATCTCTGTAGGGAGATTTTTACAAATTTTCGCTACCCAAAGATAATTACTAAGAATTATCGTCTGGCAAGAGAGAATGCTATTTATTAAATATTTTTAACATTTTTAAAGTGTTATTCCACACTTAGGAAAGAAAAAAAAATATTTAGAACACGTATAAAAATGTAGAAGATGATGATTTCGTTAGGTACAATATGTTGCCCTTAACCTGGCTGTCTGTCCTTTTTCGAAGCATTAAGCGATAGTTTCCAGAGCCAATTGCTACTAACGTAATAAAATTATATTAAATGAAGACTTAAACTAAAAAAAAAGCTACAACCTCTTTTCCCCATTGTAAGGTAGGCAGAGGAAATCTAGTGCTAAGACTTAGTTCCTTATATTGCACCTAATTTGCGAAATATGAGAAAAACGATCTAATTTACGAGACATGACATTTTACGACTCAAGAGATGGCGGAACTCAACTCCGCGCTTCGTCTACCAGAAAGAAAAATACACTTTTATATTAAAAATATTATACGCGATATATCTTTTAAGAACCTTTATAATATTAGTTAAGTATTACATGATAACTGATGATTTTTCATTCATCAAATATTTCATATCGGGAGTGGACGTGCCTTACTTGTAATAAATGTTACTATTAGTTTTAAAGTACAGATATGCAATTATAATTTGCTTTGTAAATTAATTATTTTATGTAAGTCAAAATATTATTAATTCATTAGACTATTACAAAAAAGTTTTAAGCAAACACCATAAAAACTTCCAAATCAACGGATCAAGACTTAAACGAGTGCCTATATTGGTATGTATGTACCTACAGATATATATATATATATATATATATATATATATATATACGGGTATTATACTTGTATATATTACTTTCAATTTTCTTTATTTATTCCTTTTTATACATTTTTGCAATTAGATTTTATAATTTTGAATTCGAATCGGAAAATAAATGCAATGAACAAATGCTTGTAAAAAGTGCAACAATAAGGTAACAATAAGTAATATTTTTCGGTGAATTCCCGAGGCATTGAATGTTATCAGTAGTGGGATTCGAAACCACCACCGTCCCTTTTACAAATCTAACGCTTGTGACCATACGCCACGACGGCCTCTGCAAATATATGAGGTTTAATAGGTTTTCGTCAATTACATAGAAAAATTTATTAAAATCATTTCAACTGTTTGGATTTTTTTATTCATTCACTTTATCCAAATGAATAAAATATAAATGTATAATGTATAAGCTTTCAGAACATTAAGCTCAGTACGCTTCAGTGATAGGTTATTTTTAAAAACGTTAAATGTTTTTTTTTCTTTAGTTTCTACATTTTAATTTATCCAATGTGCTAATTTATCGTTGTTACAAACCTCTCCTATCAGTCGCTAGTTTATTGAAAAGTAATAAAAAAAACTGAACCTATCCGGATTTTTCACGAAATAAAAAGTATGAACTTTTACCAATGATGGTATCCATCCAACTTGACACGTACCGAATGCAAAACTTTTGGAAGATACGTTTTTTTTAGTCAATTCCAATTATTATTTGTGTCTGATCTAAGAAGGAACAGGTTATCTAAAATATTAATAAATAAGCTAAACTTGAAGGTGAACTAGTGTCTTTATTTCCATTTAATTATTGAACTGTAATTATTTATTGTGAGGTTTTTTTTTAATTTTTATTTATTAGCTATATGTTGTGCAGCTATAAAAACTTAATTTAATCTCAATTCCAAATATTAATGTTAATATAGTGCTTGGTCACTCCGTATCCCACGGACTGCCGAATTGTCGAGACATTGTGCGTTGGCAAAAATCAACAACACGTTTTGTCTTATTACTAGAGCAAAAAAAAATAAAATAACTAGAAAAAAAAAATCAGCTTCACGCTGTATCCCGCACACAGGAGGGTAGGCAGAGGGAACCTAGTGTTAAGACACTCCGTTCCCCACTTTCTGCCGAATTCTACAGACAGACAGAGACATTGCGTGTTGAGTGGCAGAACTCAACGCCGCGCTTAGCCTCGACACCAGAGCGAAGAAATGGAAATATAAATTTAAGTAAATATTTCATCTCCTCGAGCGGGGTTCGAACCCACAACCAGTCGGTTTTACAGTCACATTTCGTGCCGCTGCGCTACGACTGGCCTCATCAATAACTATTTTCTCCGAAATGGAAATCGAAACGGCAACTGTCGCATGCACATGCAGACGCTGTGCCACTGCGTCACAATGAAAAAAACACAAAAAATGTGTAAAATAAAAAAATGTGTAAATATAGAAACATTAAAGCTTTACACTATTACAAGGTCATAATATATTCAACCACTTTGCAATATAGTGTTAAAAATACCGGGATTTATTTATTCTATACATTTGATATAAGTTTTTCACTTTGACGCAACGAGCACTTGATGTTTATCACAAGCGTCGCTATATTATAACTTTTGAAACTTAAATCGATCACCTCAAAAGACATTGTTAATACATTTAAGTTTAGCTAGATCAGTCATATAATAGATGCTGTTGCTCCTCACCTCGCAGCTATATTTAATAATTGTATAGAATATGGTGTGTTTCCTGACCTCTATTTAGTAAAGTCAAACCTATATTTTGTGTGCACTTAACTTTTTCTAAAAACAATACGTTTAAAATTGAAGAAAGCTAAATATAATAGAGAGTTATTACTATTTTCTTTACTCACCTTATTGAATAAATGTTTTTATATTAGTTAAAATATTTTTTTTTACCTACACGATGTATCCAGCACACAGCAGAGTAGGCAAAAGGACCCTGAGAACCTAGTGTTAAGATATTCCGTTTCCATTAAGACACTTCCGCTCCACACTTGACTCTGCATTTAGGAGGAATTATAAATATTAAATATTTCATTTTTTGTGAATATGGATCAATCCCACAACCTGTGTGCGTTTAGAGTGATTATTAATTTCCTAGGAACTTCATTTTTTGCTAGCTGCTAATCTTAGTAACAGTACTTTGCTGAGTAAATATAAATATATATGTTTTTTTTAAGTATATTTTTAAGTGTGTAATAAATCATCTCTAAGATAATGATGTACGTAAATAATGATGATAAAAAGGTAATATTAATGATGTATTTTACTTTATTGTCACATAAGGATCATTCTACAAACGTGTATATGATATTTTATTAAGAAAATACCAGAGGTCGTCGTCCCCTCTTTTGTAATTAGACAAAGTATGGCCTTGAGTTCCGCCACTCAACACGCGATGTTTCAAAAATTGTATGGCACATGGGGATATGGCAAAATACTCTAATCAAATTTTATTTTTGTTATAGAAATTGGTGATTTTGTGATATAAAAGACATAAATAATTAAAATGAAAACCAGTAAGAAGCGGAGCGACAATGCACTCAGTACTGGTATTTATATCTTTATTTTGTTTATTTTTACGAGAAACGATGGATGGATGAAATCATCCAGACAGAAAAAAAGGAGGAAATATTTTAAAATCCCTCCTAAAATGGGCGTCAAACCAGCTTACCAGTGTTCGGTTATTAAGTAATGCTAACTATGCGCAATATAATTTAATGATTTCCACCACCTAGTAAGTTTCTCCCAGTCAAAAAAACTCATAACTTTACTTTGTATCCCGCATATAGCAGGATATGCAGAGAGAGCCTAGTGTTGAGACACTCCGTTCCCCTGTTTCGAGACGTTGCGTGTTGAGTGGCGGAACTCAATGTAGTGGCAAGCTTTACCTTCATACCAGAGCAGATATGAAATATCTCATTCTCTTAAGTAGGAATCGAACCTGCAATCGTCCCGTTACAATCGTATACAATCGTATAACTATTTTTAAAAATAATTTACAACATTTTACATTTCAGCTAAGTTGTGTGTTTTAATAACTTTAGGCTTCTTGTTTGTTACCATACCGCTGATCTCTTTGGCATTGGATCCCGTCTTCTTAATTATGAAATATGTAAGTGTTCAACTATGCTTCGTAAAAATTTGAAATTATATTTTAGTACTCTTTTAGTCTTTTTTAAGTATTATTCCACACGTACAAAAGAAATATACTGATTTAGAAAACGTATTTTTATTCCTTACTACTTTTTTTTTTTATCTTTTGGGCGGCTCGAATCCCCGACTTCGGCGATCCGATCACAGACTTATACCAAAAATCCACATTTTTTTTTATCGATCTTGTAATTTATGCTGTTAGCCATACTAGCTTTTACTGCGATAAAGGGTGGGTAGAGAAGAGAATACTATGCCCTTAAAAAAAATCCACAACATTCCTCTTCATTTTATATCAATTCGTGACGAATGACGTTACAGCGTGTCGGATACGGAACGCCCTTAAATGTGAAAAAAAAATTAAATATGTATTCCGTACGTTTTAGAGACGCTTAAAGAGCTTCTTGTAATTTCATACATTTTAGCCGTGTCTGTTTATTTAATATCTTTTATAATTAGTGTATTTTGATTTTCTTATTTCTATATTGTTAGTATGTGTATGTATGAATGTTTCTGTATTTAATATTATTCACACCCTATCTATTATTTATTTTGCGATTTCCAACGCCTTAAGGTTGCCTGGAAATAATCTCTACTTCAGTGATAATGTCTATTCTAAAAAGAGTAATTCGCCCATTGTACATAGTATTTTGTTGTATTTTTTTTGGGTGACGTCTTGGCGACATATTTGCTGTTTTATTTGGGTTAACAAATATTTTTCAATTAACTTCAGGTGACGAGAATTGCGGTCGGTTCTCCCTTCTACAATCGCATGGTGCAGGAGAACATGGGCGCTCGTATCGAGCTGTATATATTCAACATTACTAACTCAGCAGCTTTCCTCTCTGGTGAAGATCATAAACTGAAACTGGAAGAAGTCGGGCCATTTAACTACCAGTAGGTATTGCACCTGTTTTTATCTCAGATCCTAAATACCTTAAGTTTATATTTATCAGGTTTCTAAGCATATGGCTTGAATTTAATAAGTTCTTTGATTTTCACGATTATTACACATTTTAAATGAAACTATTTTAACCGGATTAATCGCGTATATTTTGTACTTTTATACATTTTTGGTGTATACAAACTAGACTGTGACTGTGGCTTGTCATACATCGGTCAAACAAAGAGAAGCATCGGTGTTAGGGTGAAAGAACACATCTTTGATCTCAAAAATGGGCATGTATCGAAGTCAGCTGTGTGTGAGCATACTGTGGATAAACCCAGCCACTACATTAGGTTTGATAAACCCCAAATCCTCGCTAAGGAAAACAGATACATTCCTAGAATGATCCGCGAGGCTATTGAAATACAAAAATATCCTAATTTCAATAGAGAGGATGGCTGGAAGCTTTCTACCACCTGGGACCCACTCATAAAATCATTGAAATCTCAAACCCACCATACCAGAGGGCAAGATACTATCAGCTCATTCTGCAGGAATCCAGGGCAGTACGCGAGGCAATTAAGAAATCGTTGGCGGTGGTTTGATATAATAATTATGTCAACTGACAGACGAATGCCACCTCAGTCTACCCGTGACCACGGACTACTGCAAAGTGTTCGAAACGTCGGGTTTCCAAAAATGTATAAAAGTACAAAATATACGCGATTAATCCGGTTAAAATAGTTTCATTTAAAATGGCTTGAATTTGTTAACAGGGTAGGTAGAGGGAACCTATCGTTAAGACACACCATTTCCCAATTTCCGCAGAATTTTATGCATAGCAGCATTGAATGTTATGTGACGGAACTTAACGCCGCGAAGAAATTATTATTTTTATATTCGGAGGAATCAATTATTATTTATTATTATAAATAATAATGTATTATTATAAATAATAATGTATTATTATAAATAATAATGTATTATTATAAATAATAATTTTATTATTATAAATAATAATTAATTCCTCCGAATGGGAATCGAAACCACAACTGTCCGTTTACAGTCGTCACATGCTTGTGTAATTACGCCACGACGACCTCAGCGAAGGCGATGGCGACGGCTTATATTGGTTGTTATCAAGATATGTCTTGTTACAAGTTATTTTTGATCTTAGTAAGACTACTACACCTAGACCTGTATCATCATCATCATCATCAATTTTCCAAAAGACGCGGGTTCGAGTCCTGCTACGCTTAATACTACGTTGATCTTTATATCTTTCCTTATTGTGATTATTTGACTACATTTTAAATGATAATAAACTTTTCATAAGATTTTCCTACTAATGTTTATTTATATTTTATTTATGTTACTTCCGTCTATATCTTTTATATATTACTATAATAGGAACAGTATAGACCATCTACTGTAAAACTGAACTTACAGACGCATACAAATAATTAATCACAAAGACATAAAAATAGAATCAACAAAAAAATATGTATCTATATATAAATAATAAATAAATAATATAATTTTTACAGTTTTGAGAACGTATGGCTTAGTGGTCAGAGCGCCTGGTCGGTTTCCAGTATTCAAAAATATCATATATCTATAATATGATATATATAACAGAATATAGATATATATAACAGAAAACATTCTTCATTGAAGGAATCTTTCTGGAATCTGGGAAATTAGACCATCCAGTTTAAAAAAATAAATAAATTTATCGGGGAGTTTTCGGACAAAACTAACATACATTTTTAATGGTGACATCCCATCGATGGTCGTGGCTCAGGGGCACAAAGTGTGACTATAAAAGCGACTGGTTGTGGGTTCGATCCCCACTCGAGGAAATGAAATATTTATTTACATTTTTATTTTGCATTTCTTCGCTCCGGTTTCAATGCAAAGCGCAGCGTGCCGCCACTCAATACGCAATGTCTCCAGAATTCGGCGGAAAGTGGGGAACGGAGTGTCTTAACATTAGGATTCGCCTGCTTACCCTGCGCAGTGCGGGATACAACGTGAAGCTGATGAAAACAAATATATTTGTTACATATTTTTTTTTGTTAATGTTATATTTTGCTGTGACGCTTACTGAGTGACAAAAGTACAGTTTAAAAGTAGACGGTCTCTATCTATCATAATATCACAGTATATATGAAATACTATTTACTAAAAATAATAACATTAATTTAAGAGAATTTCGTGTGAATAAGGATTTTGAACTGGACGAGGAAGAGGGAGTAATGAGGTACTTCCCACACATAAGAACAGAGTTCCTAGAACATTCTTCCATGGGCGACCCTCGTTCAATCAACGTGTCCGTGCCAAATATTTCTTTCTTGGTATAGTATATGTCTATATTTTTTATTATTGTGACGTTAACTATAATTTATATTATAAAATAGGCATAGATTGGAATTGAAGTTTTAGATCAACTTGTATTTGTCATAATGGTTGAAAGTTGAAAACGGAGGGACTTGACACTAAGTTCTCTTTGCCGATCATGCTTAACTCGAAGCTGAAAAGAAAACAAAATGTATTCGAAAGACCGTCTCTTTTGACGTAAAATAAAGTACCACAATAGAACATAATGTTGCAGAGTTGCAAATAATACGATAGTACATTAATAATTATATTTTTATTTGATAGACAAAGTACGGACTTGAGTTTTGCTACTCAACCGGTAATGTCCCGAACAATAACCGGAAAGTGTAGTACAGAGTGTCTTAACAATAGGTTCCCTCTGTCTGTTCTGCGAAAGAAGTCGTGAAGCTGCTTTTTATATTGGAATGTATTAATTTTGAGTTTTTTTAGTGTTGTATGAAATTCTTTTTAGAGCATATCGTCAATGATTTCTACCTATCCATTTTGGACCAAGAGTGCGTTTAACGTCATTGCAAGTCAATTGCAGTCGCAGCCAATTGTCAACTTGAATGTACACAACTATTTGTGGGGCTACGACGACCCGCTGATTGCACTCAGCCACAGGCTACTGCCGGGGTGGATACATTTTGAATCAATTGGAATTTTAGATCGGGTATAGTTATTATTTTTGCTATATTAATGCTACATTGTTAGGTTAAAACCTAAATTTTTTCAATTTCCATGAATCTGAAGAGTCCCAGGGAAATATTTATTTATCGTTTTGCTAGTTAAGCTGAACGAACCGTGCTGTCAGGTTCCCTACAATCCAATGTGCAAATTCAAAATAAATAAAAAACATTAAATTAACAATAAAATAAAATGGCAAACATTAAATGGGAATACTAGGGTTGCCCCGGTCACGAAATGCAGCACATTATACATATTAAATTTTAATACAGAATTTTCAAATAGGTCCTCCCACAAAAATTTTCAATGCAATCCTAAGCGAAATGTCACTAAAATATATTCTAAAATTATATATAATTTAACTAATAGGCATAATGTCTTTTGATTTTTTAGTTATACGATCAATCAGCTATTCCTCTATTGGAAGTCAGCACGAAGAACGAGGATAAGTTTCAAGTGAAGAGCATGAACAGATGCAAAGGCTTGAACATGCTGGGATATGAGGACGAAGACAAGCGGTACATATTGCAGAAAATTTTACTCTGTCATCTATTTCCCTTATAATTGCAAAGATTACATGCAAACCATGGCCCGGGCGCTGCAATTGACTGAGTAGGATAGATAAATGACATTCTTTTTGATGAAAATGACATTCTAATATTCTGAAACATTATCCCGAACGGGAATCGAACCCACTGTTGTGGGTTCCATTCCCTTTTGGGATAAAAAAAACGGAAAATAAAATGTCACTAAATACTTGCTCATATATCAGTGTTATGCATAAGATTCCTACATCAAAAGATAAAATTTTTAGAAGTCGGTGTAACACATTTGAAGACACTTATGAGGGTTACGCGTTCGTCCCCGGAATGACTAAAGATGGCAGGATCAGACTCTTTCGAAATATCTTCTGTAGAATGGTAGATTTGGAGCTTGTGTCAACTACCTCCAACGAAGTCAGTCCTCTGGTGTTTGTGTACGATGTTAGCAACACTACTTATTCTATTAATTCGAATAACGAATGCCTATGTCCTAACAAACATCAATGTACGGATGGGGCATCCACTATGGCGCCGTGTTTATATGGTAAGTTATACATTAAAAAACTAATTTTTTGAATTTCTATAGACTACATTACAAATGATACACTCTATAATAAAACAGTAAAAAATTAAATATACATATTTACGAAAAATTATGTAGATACTAAATAAAATTAACTAGTTACTAGTTGATACTAACTAAAATTATGTAGATTCTTGTTCTTTTACTTATTTTAATAAGTAAAAGAACAAGAATCTTTGATTTTTAAAATTCCTGTTCGTCTGTTCGTCCGTAGTCGATACGTGTCGAATCGTAGGGGCCCGTCTAACGAAAGTTATTAAGTGTGATGAGCATTTTCCAATGTGATATAGAAATTGAACATGTGGAACCTCTGACGAACAACCACGACAGCCCACCTAAACTATAAGAAATAATGAAATAGCGCTTTAACAAACCTTATTGAACGTGATAAGCATTTTACATTGACATATTGAAATTGAAGATCTGTGGCATCTGATGAAACAATCTAGCAATAAACTATTTCGAAGGTGCATCGATGGCGGTCCTTTACTGACTACTGTACCTATATTAAATCTCTGTTCTCTAAAATGTAACGTATTAAATTAAAATAATACCTTGTTTTACAGTGTACATTTTTACTGCACATTTTGATAAAGTGCATCGTATCTTATGCCAGGTGGAAGCGTCTGCGCTCCCTTTACAGGAGCAGCATATAGGGTAAAATATTTCACACCAATACCTAAAAAATTAAGATTCGTCAACAGTTCAGATGTGGGATTATTATTTCATTTCATGATTTTTATCTATATTGTATTACGTATGAGGCAGTTACCATAGAATAAAATTGTAAAAATTATAATATAAAATTGTGCCTTCATTTAAAGTGGTAAAGATAAAAACACACAGAAGACAGTATGTAACCTTACTATTACTACTTTACCTTACTACTATTACTACTTTTTAGTTCGTTGCTTAAAGTCGGTTTTTTTTGTCGAAAATTTAATTATTATACGATTTCAAGTGATGGGTAGACCTTAAAAGGATGCTTTTTAAACGACTAGGTAGTGGTTGTCCTATATAAAACTTCAATCTTAATTCGGTATTCAAAAACACACTTGTTCAATTTCAACTGGATCCCATAGTCAGAAGCTAACCAAACTTTCACCAAACTATTGTTGGACTTCAAGTAAAAAAGAATAATCGAAATCGGTCGGCGTGATATTGACCTAATTATCCATTTGTCTTACCTAATGTAAACTTAAGACTTATGTGGTTTTTTCAAAAATACCATTGTCAGAAATTGACTAAAGTAAAATGAGGCACATGGGAAGCACTAGCTTTCAAATTAAAAAATCATCAAAATCGGATCACGAACTCAAAAGTTTGGACGTAATAAAAATAAAAAATAGAGTCGAATTGATAACCTCCTTATATTACAGAAGTCTGTTAAAAATATCGTCTTCATTAAGTATTGTTATGTTATCCTAACAAGGGCATCGGCGCGATGAACTGCGCCTGAATCGTGCTTGTGACCAAATCTCAGTAGCTATTGAAAAATATTTCACCAACAATAATTACGTTTTTTTTTAAACATTTTTTAAAGTGTTATTACTTACACACTTACTTTTCTAAATAAGTAAGAATTACGTTATTAAGAAGCACGACATATTTTTCGGAGAGATCATTAAATTAATTTAGTTTAATATCTATTTTGGGCATGTATGAAGAGGTTGATGACAGTGGACGAGGCGAAAGAGGTATAAAGAGACCGTAGCGTTAGCTCCGTTCTCTCTGACTACCCCGCGAGGGATAAAGCGTGTAGCTAAGTTAAGTTAAGTTTCAATATCTATCTTTAATGTTATGCTATATTGAATTAAACTTTTAGAAAATATTATTTATTGTATATCAGTATTTGTTAAGATGGGCAAAAACTACTTGGGAAATATTATTTCTACAGTCTCTGAAAGTAATACTAACCACCACCCAAGGGCATTAGCCCATTTACAGTCTATGCTAGGATAGCTTGAAAATATTCTAATATTTGTATTCTACAAGCATTGTGCCACTATAATTGACTGATGAGAAATGCAAACACTTTAGTAAATACGTGAAGGAATCGATTTGAGATCAATTCTCTTAATCAGAATAATAATTTTTACTGTTTTATGGTTCAAGTAATTTTTTTAACATATTATATTTAAGCTAGCCTTATGAAGCTTTCAGAGATTACTTTTCATAATTGCCACTAGTTTATAAAAATACTTCTGGAAAAGAATCATGAGTATTTTTGTTCGCTACAGTCTCTGATTTTTTTTGTTAAAATTTATCTTATTTTTTTTATCAGCTTCACTCTGTATCCCGCACACGCAGAGTAGGCAGAGGGAACCTAGTGTTAAGACACTCCGTTCCCCACTTTCTGCCGAATTCTGGAGGCATTGCGTGTATAGTGGCAGAACTCAACGCCGCCCTTAACGTCGACACCAGAGGGAAGAAATGGAAATATAAATTTAAGTAAATATTTCATCTCCTCGAGTGGGGATCGAACCCACAACCAGTCGGTTTTGCAGTCACACCTCGTGCCGCTGCGCCACGACTGGTCTCAATAAAAATATAGCTTTAGGTTAAAATTTATGTCACTGAACGTATATGGAATGGATAGGGACTTAAGTCGCCTACAAATAGACCACTATTTCGTGTACACATGTGTAAGCTCGTTGACCTTTCTAAAGGGTAAAGGTTTGAGTTTAGTATACACACACACACACACACACACACACACACATATACCCAAGTATTTACGTGTATTCCAGGGTTGGGAATAGGACTGTCAAATGCTCATTTCTTGCATGCCAATCCTAAAACATATGAACGTGTTGATGGTATGAATCCCAAACAAGAAAAGCATGGCAGTAGAATTGTCATTGAACCTGTATGTACATCTTCTTTATAAATAATATAAATAATTGAGGTATAATTAATAATATCATGAATAATTTTTAGTATTTAATATGACTATTATTTACTTCATTAAATCATTACATATTATAAAAAATCTACTTGACTCTTAACAATACTAGTAACTTATAAATTTAGAATATCAAATAGATTCTTAAATTTTAAACTCAAAATTAAACATCCTCAAAATTAAACAATTGTCCTTTTCCATAAATAAAAAAAAAAAGAAAACATCAAATTTTCCCTTATCAATCTATTATTTATTTAGTATTTGTATTTATAAATCTTCTATTAATAAAACGGGATTTGTATGGCGCCAAAAGCTATTACATATTGAATAATTTTCAGAGAGTCGGGGCAGTTCTAAGCACATCATTTATGATACAAGTGAATGTATTGATGGAGGATGTTACTTTTAATGCCAAAGTGAAACCTTTTGCCAAAATGACAGTGCCTCTAGCTTACTTTAAAATTGTAAGTAAAAAAATATTTATAAAGAGTTGTATAGTTGTCAATGTGAAAAGTATATTAATAAGAAAAACATTTATTTAGAAAATGTATAAAAATTTAAACGTAGCGGGACTCGAACCCGCGCCTCCTGGAAACCGACCAGGTCGGTTTTCTAAATAAGTATTTTTCTTTGCTAAGTGTGGAATAACATTCTCATAATGGATAAAGTTGAGAATGCAGTGATTTAACATTGGTTTCTCTCTATGACAGATACCTCTCGCAATGATAGAATTATTGAAAACTACTTAAATAATATATATTTAAGGCAATTTATAATAATTAAAGTCTATTCAATATGACATGAAAACATTTAGATTTGGGCTTGATTTCGTTTTAAAAGGATTATAAAGGGTATTTTATATAAGTTTGATCTAAATATTCCGAAAAAGATGCGAGTTGTTTCTTATTTCAAAAATTAAAATGCTGAAATTTGTTAGCATCAAATCCTGTAACACTAAATATTTTATTAAAATTATTAATTTATTGATTTGTTTGATTTATAAAAATATTCATATCAAAACCTTTCAAATTAAGAATTTTCAATTAAGGTCTGAAAATGTTATATCCTCTGTTAATAACTGAAAATTGGCCAAAATTATTTTATTTTTTAGATTTCAGAAGCAAGTGAAGATGTCAAAAAGGATATCAGCGCTGTCCACAATGTATATCCGTACATCATACATACTATAGAATTTATAATATTTCTAGTAGGTCTAGTAATCTCGGCATACGTAGCCTGTCAAATTTACGAGCGATTATGCACAAGAAGTTCTACAACAGGATTTAAAGATAGAAACATTACAATCAATAATCACGTTCATATTCTACAGGAGACACCTTTGATGGATGCAAACATTAAAAGTTTTAGATCAGGTATATTTTAATGAAGTAGCTAAAGTAAATAAATAAAATTATATAAAAAATGTGATAGTGAGTTTTATGTAAAACAAATTAAAAGTTACTGTAAATATTTACAATAAAATAATTTTAACAACATTTGTTTATTTTATTGTGAACGAATATCTGAGTTGACGTTGGCGAAAATTGCTTGCGCTTATTAAGAGCAAAATTTAAAAAAGAAATAATTTAAATAGTACAAAAATAAATAAAACAAACAACATTATTAAAAACAAGATTTATCTTAAAAAATAATACATTTGTATATCTAGTAAATTTTACCTAGTCATAATCTGTATTAGAGTCACTATTCGACGTGTCAGTATCAGTATAACTCGAGTCTTCACTTGACGAATGCTTCTTCCATTTTTTCTTATCAGCCTTAATTATCTTTTTTATCACATGTAAAGGCGGATGGTTATGTATCACTGGTTCAAAGACAGTTTTTGCTGGTAATACAATAGGCATAGACATCGGGTACGCGACAGGATAACAAGGAATTGGACAAGAGTAGTCTAAACAGCATATAGTAGGGTTCGTGGTTGCAACTTTCTGGTCTTCTTTTGGGAAAAACTCACTGTTTCTTAAAATTTCCATGTATGACTGTCCCATGTAGAAATTGTTTCCAAATGCATTTAATGCTAAAATAACTAGTAAAGAAACTAATCGAAGCATTACTACAGCCAAAATAGTAGAACTTGTGTGATATGCAAAATTTCATATGAATTTAAAAATTGTTCATTGTATTCTTGAACTATTGTTACGTTTACGTTACACACCTGCTTTCTTATATAAGTTGTATTTTCACTCATTTACGTACAAACATATTATGTAAACTTTAAATCATATATAGAAAAATAAATAATATATACACAAACCAGGAACAATCCTTTCATTACTAAATTTAGTGCAAGATAGTATATTATGTTTTAAAGTTTAGCTAATTTGAAATGTCAAGGATAAATTGCTAATTTTCTTATTACCAGACGGTTTGAATATTAATTCTTTCTTACCATCTTCTAACATATGATTGGCAACACCACCTCTAAGATAAACTTTTTTATTTTTCAGTCTGTGATTTCGTTTATACTCATTTTTTGATAACACAACTACTTCTCGTTTATTTTCCTCATCTCCTCTGGTCACGACGTGAACTGTTTTGGCCCTATTTGATTTTTCACCCAGTAATTGTGCTACATCACGGCCGTCAATTTTAGTTTCAAATTTGATCTCACCATTTCTTGCCACATAACTTAACATTGGCTTCACTAATTCGTTTTCACTTTCATAACTAGTCAGGCTTCTTCTATATAAATTAAGTTTTCTCTGTTTTTTACTTTTTCGTGATCTTAAGTCATATTCTTCGCTGCTCGTGTCTGATGAATCAGCTGAACACGATGAGTACCTCGGTTTTTGCTTTTTTGGGAATCTTTTAGGCAAACCAGGTGGAAGGGGCACTACAACAACAGGCGGTGGCCCTATATGTATGGCGTATGATGGGCCAGATGCTGGTGGTATAGGTCGCGGTGAATCTTCTTGACGTTTGCATCTGCATTTTTGGTGACATGGAGAACAGAATGAAAAGAATGATGGAGTACAAGATGGCTTACATACACAAGGCGGGCATGGTGGGCAATTTTGCGGTCTCGGTGGTGGTTTTTGGCAAACAGTAGGCGAAGTAGTGGCAATTATTGGTTGAGGTATTGGCATAGGCATTGGCATCGGCATCGGAACGGGATATGGAAAAGCAAAGGCTACTTGATCGTTTGGTCGTTGCGTTGTCGTCGTTGTTGTTGTTGTTGTTGATGGCTCATCATCCCAGTCATTTGGTAATTGCACTGCCATAGGTAAAAAAGGTACAGGAAACATGGCTGGCTGTGCTGGCGGAAATATTGGCACTGCAAACTGGACAAGCACCGGCCGTAGTATGTTGATTATGATTGTTAATATCCAAAAATATTTGCAAAACTGAAAAAAAAACAGATGTTTAAAAAATAGAAATAAAGTTTATTACATATTTTTTTGCTCTGATATTGATCCTTTGCTTAAGTTTCATTAATATTTTATTATCGTGTATATTTCAATATGATCCAAGTACTAACAAAATTAATAATATATTAAAATCAGCTTCACGCTGTATCCCGCACACAGCAGGGTAGGCAGAGGGAACCCAGTGTTAAGACACTCCGATCTCCACTTTCTGCCGAATTCTGGAGGCATTGCGTGATGAGTTGTAGAACTCAACGCCGCGCTTAACCTCGACACCAGAGAGAAGAAATGGAAATATAAATAATATTTTAATGTTTAAAATGTTGTATAAAACCATAAAATGTTGTATAAAGCTTGTATAAGGTCATATTTGTTTAATATTTTTGTAAAGATAGTATAAGATATCTTTTGTAGAAACTCACGTAATTCATTCTTGACACGCTCGCTGTAATCGCAAACTCGTATAAGATTTTTGCTTTTATACATTTTAGCTATTTCTTAGTTCTTATACAACGTTGCATTGTAGAGCCTCCGAGATAAGGAACATTACTAGTTGCAATCTTAACGTATTTTGCTAGCGCTGTAACATAATTTTATAGGCTATATTATTATTTTGTAAAATTACATTGAAATCATATTTTTCATATCTGTTTTGCGATACATGTGTCTTTTTTTAAATAGACGCCTTCTCTGATCTAGTCAAAGTGGAATATCTGTAAAGTGAAAAGCCATGAGCATAGGGAGGGCGGGAGCTGGGTGACCACCGAAATGTCTGGGGGCCTTCCTCTGATTTTTTTGGTAACAAACAATTTATGCCGGAAATTTTTACAAACTTATTTTTTTATGTAGAGCCGCGATAGTTTGTTTTTACTTTATTGCATTTTCATATTTGAAAGATAAAAAAATTACGAACCTGGCGTGAAACACCACCTTGACTGCTATTTTGTTGCTCTCCACTGTAAAATAATAAATGTGATTTTTTATTTTTTACATTAAAATTGTATTATTTTTTATACCAGTCGTGGCGCTGTGGCACAAAGTGTGACTGTAATACCGACTGGTTGTGGGTTTGATCCCCGCTCGAGAAGATGAATTAAATTCATATTTCCATTTCTTCGCTCTGGTGTCGAAGGAAAAGCGCGGCGTTGAGTTCTGCCACTCAACACGCAATGCCCCCAGAATGCGGCAGAAAGTGGGGAACGGAGTGTCTTATGACACTAGGTTCCCTCTGCCTACCCTGCTGTGTGCGGCGTGAACACGTGTGATACAGCGTGAAGTTGATTTATTTATTTTTTATACGTTTTCTAAGAAAGTATAATACTTGTATAAATTCACCTTAAGTCAATTATTAACTGTATGTAAAAAAAAAGGATTTTCTTTCATATAAAGTAGTAGTAGACCATAAAACACGAAGTTGTTGTTAATATTTCACTGTTCGTATAGGCTTAAGGCTTAAGGGTCCTAAATTGTAATATTAATGCTCTAAAACAACTATGTATAACACTAAAATAAACATTATTTAACATTGATTATTATTATTATTATATTTTATATTTTTTTTCTCGAAACATAATTTCGGTTAATATGAACCCCACGGGTTTCAAGCCAAGTGTGGTCCATTTCCTGAAATTGGTTGGGAAGTAATGTCTTCCTGTAAAAATTTTCTGACAATGCGTCAAGTATTAAGGATTGCGGCTTTTTACATAGTGATGTATATATTTATAGGTAATTTTATTTGTTCTATATAGTGTAAAAGATTTTTTGATATAACTCCTGTGCTGGAAAGCACCAATGGCACAATATATACTTTGTTCATTTTCTATATTCGTGTAACTTCTTCCTTTAATTCTGTATATTTGTAAATTTTTTCGTATATTTGTTAATTTTTTCTGTTATAGATTTTTGCAGATTATGTGTATTTGGAATTGTTATATCTATCAAGTATGTTTGTTTATTTATCTTGTCTATTAATGTTATATCAGATCTATTGTAGTGTATTGTTTTGTCTGTTAGAATTGCTCTATCATAGTACATCTTCCAATTGGGGCTCTCCAACACAAGCTTTGGCACATATTGATAGTATGGGTGGGGTTTATCCTGTATTAATTTATCTATTATTGCCAACTTTTGATGAACGATTTGTACAACTTGATTGTGTCTATGAGTATAATCTGTCTGTGCTAAGGAAGAACAAGCGCTAGTTATATGCTGGATAGTTTCCGGTTGTCGATGGCATTTTCTACATTTATCATTTTGTATAATGCGATCTCTGACAATATATATTTTTTAATTTTTTTGTTGCAATGACTTGATCTTGGATAGCGATCATAAAACCTTCAGTTTCTGGAAACAAAGAACCTAATTTGAGATATTTGTTCGAAGCTCGGAGAGTCAATATGCACCTGTTCCAAGTCATAAAGGTGTCGACCATGTAGTTCTTTTTTACGCCAGTTATTGAATTTTTGTTTTACATGGTCTTGAAATTGATCTATTTTTTAAATGAAGTAGAGTAAAATTATTATCTGAATCTATTATTGCAGAATATAAAGTGCTTCTAGATTTGTGTAAAAGAAATCTCTAAGGTTCTTGACCTGTCCTTCCCAAAACACTTCCAGATCTATTAGTCCTCTACTGCCTTTTATTCTATTTATACTTATTCTCTCTATTGCAAATATTGGGTGTAAATAATGAAATTTAGTTAAAGTTGTCCTTGTTTTTATCTGAAGCCATTTGATGTCAGCTTTAGTCTATTTTATTACTCCAAAAGTGTATGTTAAAACTGGTATAGCGTAAGCATTTATTGCCTTATAAAGATTTTTTGAATGAAGTTTTACATATTGCATTTAATTGTCTAGTGAATTCCATAATTAAATGTTTTTTTTATTTGAATATGATTTATGCTATTAGATTGATGTACTCCTAGGTAAGATTTATAAGTATTACCTGACTCCATTAAAATAAATGAAATATTTTCTTCGTTACTAATCTTACTATATTATTATTAGTATTTTGCCTTTATTAATATGAATTGTTTTACATTTATCGATCCCAAAAGACATATTTATATCCTGACTAAATTGTGTAGTAATTTTGAGGAGAATTTGAAGACCATTTTTAGTCTTTGCAAAAATGTTAATATCATCCATGTACATCAAATGTGTGATAACAGTATCATTATTTAATTTATATGACGTAGACGTCACATGGTGACATCGCGTTCAGATGATGAGATAGGGGATTTAAGGCGAGGCAAAACCATAACGGAGAATCTCCTGAAAGATACCATTTTCAATATAAATTTCTTCAGTCACAATTTTGTTATTTATATTAAATTGCATCTTATAAGGACTTTGTTCCTGATTTTGTTCATGTTCTAATTGAAGTGTTGTTAATGATGTGTTAGTTTGAGTTGAGGCGTGAGAGGCGTGTAACGATAATTGTGTTTGGCAAACGAGAGGTGAAGGTTCAAACTACTCTTGTGATAGTAATGCTATTGATTTATTAGACGATGTATGTGTTTTAATCGACTGTTGTAATGAGTCGCTATTTTGTTCAATACTAAGAAAGTCCGATATTTCTTTCTTTAAAATTTTTATAACTTGAGATATGTGAAGCGCTATCTTTATTATGTATTGTACATAAGTAGGTTAATGCAATATTTTATAACTATTAAATACACCGTAGAGGTCTCCTTAAGCCTCTCAAGAGATTTGGCTCTGTCTAAGCTGTAGTTAAGCTTTAAATTCATACTACAGCTGGCTGGCTGGCTTCGCCTTTCGCCTAAAGTACCTATTATTTTTAAATAACCAAAATTACAGCTGTAGTAGCAGTAGTAGGTAGCTTGAAGCTTTAAAAGAAACTTAACTTTAATTTTGTAGGCATATAATTAAATTTTCCGCTATTTAATTATATGCCTACAAAATGAAAGCAGGTTCTATATTGGTTGGCTTATTTGTTTCCATTATAATTATACACAATATATAAGTAAAAAATAAGACATTAGTTACGGAACCCTAATCCCACGAATATGCTGACGGA
>JAATLQ010038236.1:25338-85426 GCA_013421005.1 Heliconius erato x Heliconius himera
ATTTTGGAAAATGGAGATAACCCGGAAAGTAATGAGAAAGCAAGTTCTCCGGCAACTTTTTCACTCAACATTCTCAAATAGTTGCCTCTCTAGGGGTGGAGGAGTTACGGAACCCTAATCCCACGAATATGCTGACGGATCAAACTGATGGAAGGTTCCCAGGCGACCGCTCCGCGATTTCCCCGTATTAGCCTTTCAATGCCCCATTGTTTTAATTTTCTTAGTTTATTAATTGTAATTCATTTTTCGACACTCTTTATTCCCACTTCGAATAAAGCAGTCATTAGCTTTAAGAAACTATTGTATTAAGATATAATTAATAAATAATTAATAATTATTCGGTTTTTTTTCAATCTCTTGACTGCCGCAAACGTAATTCATTTATAAACAATTACATTTATTTTTTGTATCTAAGCTAAAGAGTATAAAAATTGTTAACATACAAATGATATGTAATATCCTACAAAGTATAAAAGCATTCTATGTATGTTTCTTGGATACTTTTCGCTTAAGATTTTTATTTCTATACACGACTTGTGGCTTATCTTCTGTTGTAGTTTCAACGTGTTCTTCTTCTTTTACTAGAAACCCAGTTTCAACATCATCCTTTGGCTCATACGATTCTAGTTCCTGTTGATGTCTGCGTGCCGTGTCTTCTTCGTTGCCGTTGCCATTTTTATTGCCCAACCAACCTTTAGCTTCCCCTTTGGATATTTGTTTTTCATATATAACATAACCATCTTTTGTTACGTATTGGAGAACTGGTGTGAGTAGTTCTTGTTTTTTATGTTTTCGTCGATTAGATTTATGGCGGTTAGATCTTCTACCATGCCTTGAATTCTTCCACCACCCCATATTAGAAAATGAATCTGAATTATCATCTTCAGAAGTATCTGTATCTGTGCTATCTTCGTCAGAATAGTACTGTTTTGGTCTTTTTTTTGTATAATTCTTTCTATGCTTCTTGTGCCTTTGCCTTTGTGGGATTTGAGGTACTTTATCAGAAGTATCTTGTGAATAAAATGGCATAACTATAACTGGCAGCTTATGCGCAGGATTTTGTGGTAATGGCATTGGCATCGGCATTGGTATACCCCCTGGTAGTGGACCTGGTACACCTCCAGAAATTCCTGGAAACGCTCCTGGCATTGGAACTGGCATGCCTCCACCTAGTGTTCCTGGAAACCCCCCACCGGGAACTGCTCCAGGCACATTTCCAGGAAATCCGTTCATAGGTATTTGTATAGGCTGAGGTGGTTTATCCAATGGACTACGTGATATTCGTGGTGGAGCGCCGACTGGCATACGACAGTGCATTGGTAAATTTTGTGGAAAATATTGCATGTTTGTTGGACATAGCGGCAACTCTGGTTCTTTAGCTTTTATGATTGTAAAACTCCAAATAAGTATTCCATAGTAAAAATTTCTTCGCATTCTGTATCTGTAAAACAAATAAATAATATAATATGTCTTATGTTTCCTAATATGTGTTTTTAAAATTATACGAAAGATGAGGCACCGCCCACGGTGATTGCCGGTTGGAGTAAAAATTATTAGAATACATTTAAAATGTAATAAAATATAATCCTATACGGTGGAAAAAAAATATTATCACCCATTTCTGCCTACCTTGTTCAATTATAAAAATGAAGTGGTCGTCAATTATTTGTTTCAATTAAAATAATTCAATTAATACCCTCTCTGTGTTATTTATTTCGATACTATTTTGTTCACACAATGAAGTTGAAATACGTTTAATTTATGTAAAACTGTTTTATATACTCTTATATTGGTAGGTCGTCGTAACAACCCAACAATGTACACTATTGTTCATTATTTCAGATTAGTCTCTTATATAATACTAAGGAATTACTTTCTATAAATATACTGGTGATAGAAACATCTCCCAATGGTCAGTATAATATTGAAGATGCGTAAAAAAGAATACATTGAAGAAGATTCTATAATGTAAAATTAGGTTCTAAATAGCTACAAATCAGTGATGCTTATTTAATTTGATGATTCTTTAATAATGTAGCCCTATGTTAAGTGCAGATATATATACTTATTAGTTACAATGTTTGATATAAAGTTCGTGGTGCAACGGCCAGGAGTTCTCCGCTCGGGTAACAAAATAAAGCGTCTGTTGACTCCCGTCACGTAAGACGCAATATCTCGCAGATTGGACGGTAGGGAACGAAGTGTTTTAACACTAGATTCCCTCTGTTAATGCGTTCACGAAATACAACGTTCAGCTATAAATAATATATACAGGGTACCTATTGTGTAATCGTGATTTTAATAGAGAAATAGTGTTATGTCACTCAAAAGTCAGTAATCAGAAGCCATTGTTTCCATTAAGAATGGTATTTAAAGCTAGCACCTGAGATATATTTGTGTTAGTCGAAGCAATCTGTTATAATTGCTACACAAAGGTTTGCATATTTTTTTTAACCAATCTGACCAATCTTGGCCATTGGTCATCATATCTGTGTTGCCGAATTCCTCAGTTCATTTTACCTACTTAACTAATAAAATAAGCAAACAACAAATGGTTCAGAATGTGAAATAATGAAATATAGTTAGTATTTTAAAGTTAAATTATATTTCAGATGCACACAATAGTATTAATTCAGGCAAGTATTTTGCTATATCTGAGTTCGGAATCAGTTACGCAATTTTTACCGCCGTCCATGTTTCAACGACCCCCAGGACTTCCAGGATTTCCAGGATTTTCAGGATCTAATACCGCTGGTAGCATGATGATGCCTCCCATGCCTCACTTACAAATGCCCGCGTATCCTCAACAACGTCTACCAGTTATGATGATGCCCTACCATTCGAAAGCTGCTGACAAAGAATATAATAAAAGGAAGAAAAGAAGACCTAAATATTATGATTTGGAATCATCTAGCTATAGCGAAAGTTGCTCTTCTGGCGAAGAATATTTAAAAAGTAAAAGAAGACAAAAGAAAAGACGACAAGTGTTAACACCCGTCATATCTTATGTGACAAGAAATGGGAGAGTCATTTATCAGAAAAAAATAAAAAAGGAAAACGCTGGAGATTGGTTGGAATTGGGAAAAGAGAAAGTCTTATCGAAATTTGAAGAAGGTGAAAAAGAAAGTGGTGAAATGACGATCAGCGATTTAAAGTACAAATACGGTTTAAAAAAGCGTCATCATCATAACCACAACAAGTGATATATTTCCTATGATATGTAATGAACATTGCATATCTTTTTGACGACGTAGTTAAAATAATCTAAATCGTAATTATTTAAATTTCAAATTATCTTGATTAATTTTAATTATTATTTTATGTTGTATGAGTTAATAATTGTACTTTTAATTTTCACTTTTCATTTTTTTTGTAAAATGATAGATTTAGTTTAAAATATAGTATATTAAAATGAAAATTTTAATTTGTACCTATTACATATTTTAATAAGTTTTTTTATTTATTGCAACAATATATTTTATTTTCAGATATGGCAATTCCTAATGATCACAATTTTATTGCCATTAATGAAAACATTACCGCTACAACCTGAACTGGACAATTATACTTTTGTTAAATATTATGATAACAGCGAATCGAGAAATAATGTCAAATATTATTGGCCTTGGTTACCCGGATATCAATTAAATTCAAATCGCAATAAAAGAATATTTTTCTATGGAAAATGATAAAAAGTAAAACATATTAATAATTTATTATAATATGACTAAAAATATTGTTATTATCTTAAATATTAATATATTTTTTAATAATTCATTAATTAATAAACGTCAAATCACAACATGTGTTTAGTTTATTCGATATATTACATCATTCGTTTATATATCTTTTGATATTTTATAATTTTAAATTAATATTTTAACAATACAGTTTGGATAATTTATTTTAACACCTCATTTATTAATATAAAACTTTATTTTAAGTTGACATTCAACAGACATTACAATTTCATTCAATATTTGTATAACTAGTGACGTAGTGTGCCTTAAGGCTATAAATTCAGTTTGACATTTACCGTTCATTGATGAGGTGGTGATGTGTTGTGTTGTGATCATGTTTCGCCGGTAAATACTAGCATTATTGCGCAGTTACTTGATTAATTTTATTTAAAATGACACTGTATAAATAAATTATTGAACTACAATGTGCATACAATCATAGTGCGGGTTTTACTTACTTAAATTAATAAAAACATGTAAGGGGGAACTTTGCACTTTACATTGTTTTGCAAAATGGACAGCGAGGGTAAGGCTTGGAAGAAGAAACTGGGTTTCCCAGTTAATTACGATTCAGGCCAGAGCTCGGATGAGGATTTGTAAGTTTATTGTTTATATAACTAGGTTATTAAAGACCTTCACAGTGTGAAGGCCACGGATCTTTATCTGTACGCATTACGTTTGATACTTCATTTTATTTAAATTCTAATAGTAGATATGCTTATATATTATATGCGTATACAATAGAGCTCTTAGATGTTAATTTTCCAAATAAAAATAATAAAATATTAATAAAAAGAATAATTTTTACAATACATTTTGAATTTTCCATCTTTAAAATATACAATTTTCTTAAATTATTTCATTTTGAAAACAAAGTTTTATATATTTTATTAGTAGTAGTTTTTATCATAATTATTTTTTCATCATTGATGTGAGTGAATTAGAATAAGAACGACAACAATATTCTTAAAATATTACATCAAAGATAAATTGTGTTTATTAAATCATGTATATGAACATTATGTATTTATTAAAGTATTATATGAAAATTATAAACATCTTCCTTTGTATTGTAGAAGTATGTAGCATTGGCGGAACAAAGATTTTATGTAAAGTATCTCATAATAAGTAATAATAGTATATAAACATTTCAGTTTTTCAGTTAATTTCTAGAATGTATTTCACAGGTAGTTTAGTAGGGACATTTAAAATTTAGTGAATATATAGAGAGGGGCTTGGACAGATGAATAGTGTTAATGCACATTTAAATGGGTGGATCACAAGTTCCAGGCACTCCTCTGAGCTGCACATCTGCATTGTAATGGACACAAGGTGAATCCATAGAATGCTAAGCTGTTTCTCATCATTTTCTTCTCTAGTTGTCTTAACAACAGTTTCTAATAAAAATCTTAGAAAAATATATATAACACATTAACTCAAAACTCATCAACTTAAAATCATTAATATCCATTATTTTTAATACATAGACATGATTGTGATATAAAAACAACAGATATGGAGATTAATACAAGTGCCCATATACATTAGCTGTGTTAAATTACCTAGCTATCTCTTATCACTCTAACTAGCATGCAAAGTTGATTGTGCTTATGACTCATTATAATATAATTTTTCATTTTATTTTATGTGTTAGTATAACAGATTTATTATTGCTATATGTTTGAGACTGTTGTGACAAGATGGAACAGTATCAAATTGTACACACACTGGCTGTGGGTTCGATTATAAATAAGGGAAAATAATTATTTTGATTTTGTTGCTCTATCTAATAAGAAGTCAGGATATTTGAATGTTGCACTACATGTCAACATTGATTTACCTCTGTCATTTCTGCTATATGAAGCCTACCCTTGGTCAAATATTTGACACAGGCTTCTTCAGGTTTTTTTAATTCCACTGTATTGTTACCAGATTGTGCCTACAATAACTTTGATATCCACACATTCACTGCTTAGTTATTTGTATTGAATATTTTATTTATAAAATTTTTACCATGTAACCAGTATTTTTGTTACATACACTGTATTATTATTGTATAAACCACTACATATCTTAATATTATGAATCATAAAAAAAATGTAGTATGTTTAAAAGAGAGTGAAAGGTAAAAATGAAAAATTTTGACATTAAGTTCTGTCTAATAAAACATTAAAAATAATATAAATCCATTCATTTAATTATATTTCCATTATACTCATATATATTATTAAATTATATAAGTATATTATATAATTTATACATTTATATATAAATATCCAAATGTAATGTTATGAATAGATACAATGTTAAGATATTACTTAGCAGCATTATCCCTATTGTCTTTTTAGTTATTGTGTATTGCCATTCATTTTAAGTACCCGAAGGGGAAATCACCTTTTTGTTGCAATAATTATTTAAAATAAATACTAAGTAGTATTGGCTAGCCATTGTTTAAAAAAGCTATAATGAAATGACTGTTTCAATTGATTTAGTTTTTTAATTTGAAATAGAAATGAATACTTTATTGAATATGTATATATTACCTCCATGATAATATTGGGTACATATTATATTCTACAACTAATTTATTTTATTTTATTTGAATTATAATTTTTTATTTAATAATATTAGTATTTCATATAGATGTGTATTTTTTTTTATACAATTTTAACTAAACACTACAGACACATGGTCCATACTTTTTTTTTTACTTTTTCGTTATTATCAGCTAATTAACAGTATATTTATCTGCCACTTAAACTAGGCACTGATGTGTATTTGTACTTATTTAGAAAAAAAATAATATAGCAGAATTTGAACGCATCCTGGAAACCATCCAAGTTGGACAGTATTTTATGGCATTTTTATTTCCTAAGTGTGGAATAACACTTTAAATACATTAAAAATAGATGTGTATGTGTACTAAAAACTACTACTACGGAGCTATCGTGGCACAAGGGTGTGACTGTAACAAGAGTTCGATTCCCACTCAAGGAAATTAATGAGTATTTATTAATATTTTCATTTCTTTGCTCTGACACCAAGACAAAAGTTCAGCGTTGAGTTACGCCACTACACGCAATACCTCAAATAATTCGACGGAAAAGTGAAGAATAGAGTGTCTTAACACTAGGTTCTCTCTGCCTGAACTGCTGAGTGCGGGATACAGTGTGAAGCTGGTTTATTTTAAATGCTGAAGAGTTCTTATTGCTTGTCTTGTTTGCTTGTTTGGTTGAACATGCCAATCTCAGGATGTACTAGCGAAAACTGGGAAACAGAGTGATTTAACACGAGGCTCCCTCTGCCTGATACATGCAGGATAAAGCATAAAGCTGAAATAAAAATCATTTCAATGTAACCCGATGCAATGCAGTTATTCTGGGCTCTAATAATGTTGTGTCATGCATTATGTACAGAGTGATATCTCCATTTACTACGAGAGAGAGTTTAAAGCAAGTTCTAAATAAATCACAGCCTAGTGATATGTCTCTCTGTTTTGTTCTGTCATAGAATTTCATGAATATTATCACTATTTACAGTCACTATTACCTGTAATGGGTGAATATTGTATACACGTAGCGTCATTGCAAGGTCGTTTCCATTAAAAGTAGACGACAGCAGTAGTATTGTTTGGCTCAGACGAGGCGAATATTAAATAAAAATATCCGTAAATCATTTATAACTTGGTCTGTCACAATGTTACCAACATAACATTACATGCTTCAATAATAGGTGTTTTGTATATTGTATATGTATAACTAGCTATTTGTTCGTGGTTTTGTCTGCGTGAATTACACTCATCACTTGACAAGCTGAGCGTCAGGGCTAAATATTTTATAGCAAAGTTAATTTCTTTTAAAATATGATATTTACTTAACTTTAAATATATACTTTTCGTGAGTTAATAAAGTTTGTCCTTTTCTACTTAAAGACCAGCAAGGCACCTGTAGCTCCTCTGGTCCTCTAGTGTTACATGGGGTCGTGGCGGCCGTGATGATTTACCATCAACTGACACGAATGCTGTTTGCTATAAAATATAGAATTTTAGTTTAAGAATGTTGACTATGATTTTTTTGAGATTTACAAAAAAAATGTGTATGAATATATTTTTAAATTTACGTATCTTCCTCTACACCAAGGCTTTCTTTTAAAGTTTTTTTGAATTATAAATATAGATTTTTTAAATTATAAACATTCTTCGTTTGTAACTGTGAACAACAAATATGCGAGTCACTCAGATGCTGTGCCGCTGCGATACTACGCTCTTTAATATTTTTTTAAGCACGCCGTATCCCGTACATGCTAAGGCAGAGGGAACCTGGGAACTTAATGCCGCGCTCAGCCTCGTTACCAGAATGAGGAGTTAAACATAAAAATTTCGTTTCCTCCTTAATATTTCAATTGCTATACATTGGAAGTTCATAAATAATCGATCGCGTCCGTGATACACAGATTGTCACCGTTAAATATTTGTTTATATTATGATAACAGCTGATTTCCTTGAAATATTGATAAAAGCCATTTTTAGAAATCTGGGACATACTACAAATTTAAAATTATTTTTTATTTATTTTATACCAGGTTTTACCTGTAATTTTGCCCGTATGCCCAAATGGAAATAACTAAGAATTATGTGTGACACATTCCAAATCTCTGGCCGTAATAACAGTGGGTTACGTAGAAACAATTGACGTGAGGTAGACATAACATGTAGTCGATTCCCACTCGGAGTTTAAATATTTGAACTGCCTCGCTCTGGTAACAAGATAAAGCGTGGCGCTGCGTTCCGCCACTCCTCATAAAATATCTCGACAGTTGGGCGGTGAGAGGGGAACGAAGTCTCTTCCCTCTACCTCTACCTCTATAAGTATGCGGGATACGTTGTGAGGCTAAAAAAAGAAATTACATTTATTTTAAATATTTGTGTATATGTAGATGCTTTATTTATATTGTATGTTTCATACAAGAATTTGCTGATGTTTGTATTTGATTCGGACGTTGGTCTATTTGCGTATAACAATTTATATGCTGACTTCGTTTCCGCTGTTCGGAATTGATAATAAGAAAATATGCGATGACTTTTTATTTTTACTAGTCATGAATAATAATACATCAAAATGTATTAAATATTTACAGTATTGTAATACTTGATAAAATATTTTTTTCTATTTTTAATATAAATTAAGTTAAAAATACTAAGGGTATTTTTGTATTTTGTTACAGTGACATTAAAGGCGTAGAGATGAGACACTCTCGCCACTCGTCCAAGTACCTGCTAGCGGAAGATGGCGACGGTTCGGAGGCCGATATGCTCGGTACTACACCACCACGAGCTCGAAATCGGGATAAGGAGAAAAGAAGGTAAAGTTTACGTATATAAAATAATAACAAAAAAAAACCGTTAAGTGCGAGTTGGACTTGCCTCCGAACCAATTTAAATTTGTAAGTCTTATTTTAAATGAAATTGATACAAATATATTTTTTTATGTGCTTTATCTAAGATATATGTACCCATTTGAATTTTTCAGTATTGTTCTTTTCTTTGTGCCAAAGTTTTTATTTCTTGCCAAAAAAAATTTAATTGTAAGGTTTTGATTTAAAGGCTTCGTTGGTTTTTTTTAGGTATAGTACCATAATAATGAATGTGTTTTGATAATCTTCACTCACCTTCAGCTTTCTTGCGTGGTAGGAGAGGGAATATGGTGTTAGACATGTTTTCCAGATATGAATAAATAGTCTTACAGTGACATCAAAGGCGTAGTCAATCGCGTAATAGTAGTAGTAATCACACACACATAATATTCTTCTTAATCTGCATTTTTTCTTCCTTGTATATTATATTGCGGCGTTGAGTGCCGCCACTGAACACACAATGTCTCCAGAACTCGGTGAAAAGTGAGAAACGAAAGGGTTTTAATGAGAGCAGAGTGTCTTAAAACTAAGCTATCAGGTTCCCTCAACCTAGGGTAGGTTGAGGGAACCTGATAGCTATTCGCAATATTGCGTGTTGATTGCTATGCGAGTTAAAGCAAAAAAAAAGTATATAAATGTGCTTTTACATTACCCTCAATTTATTTTCTAAGAGTGAAACTACTGGTACAATTGATACACAATTCCGCCTGCAAGGACACGTCCCCATCAATGGACAACCGGAATTGACTGTTCAACGTAGTGTAGGACCTATACAATAATAGGACTCCTCTTTATATTGCTACAATACCTGGTTATAGCTATATGTGTATGTAGGTATATTTAATTACGTTTCAAGTAATAACGGATATAACGCTAACCGAGAAATTAGGTAATATCACTTCCTGTGGAAATGTTGATAGCGTGTTTATATTTCTGTATATTTATAAAACACCGGACAAGCGCGAGTCGGGCTCGCCCAGCGAGGGTTCTGTACAAAATTGAAGGTCTCGAGCTTTTTCTAGAGTTCTTTTATCTGGTACCTTACTTAAACCAACGGCTTTAATATCAAATTTGACACCTTTTAAGGCTATACTTTTTTAAATTTAACTACAAATGTATAGTTTTCAAATTGTTACTTGAACTAGTACTAGCGGTAGATTCAAAATTCTAGGTCAACCGGATGTACATTTTGATTTCCTTGTGTTGAAATACGCGTTTTTTGCGATGTAAACGCCCAAATTTTTTTTTTTACGTAAATGTATAAATACATTTTTTTCAGGAAACAAGAGACCGTAGATCACAGTAGATGGTTTGAATTTCAACTCCATATCTCCAAGCGTTCATGGTATAAAAGCTCTTGACAAACAGACGAACGGATAGCAAAGTGAACTTAAAAGAGTTCCTTTTTTCCTTAAAATGTATAGAACCCTAAAAAAAATAGTTTTCATAACAGAGTACGCTAAAAGAAGTTAGTTTCAGGACATACCATTTTCCGCTATCATTCTGAATTTGCAATATTGCGTGTTGATTGACGGAATTAAATGCTGTGCTTTGTTTTACTAAACCGGGGAAATTAAAAATAAATCTTAATTGAAAATATCTTTGTTTCCTTGAGTGGAGATTCACATTTTATGTTTGAACCTCGGTCAAGGAAGTGGAATATTTAATAGTTTCACTTCTTCGTTCTGGTGTAGAGAAAAAAAAAAGCGCGGCGTTGAATTTCGCCACTCAACAAACTATGCCTTCAGAATTTGGTGGAAAATGGGTAATTCAGTGTGATACTATGTATTAAATTCCTTCTATCTACACTTCTACGTGTGGGATAAAAAAAATATAATAAATAAAACAGTAACGAGCACGTACTGTATTTTCATAAATTCATTTTAGAGCCCAATAAATTTTACAATGACTTAATAATTTCCTATTGACTTACCTATATAATCAGTATGCCGTCCTTGTCTCCACAGAGCAAACAGTAAGCGACAGCATCATAGATATCTGTTAAGGAAATTCACATAAACTTATCAGACAGCGCGAGTACATGACCCTAATCTACGAACTTTGAGAAAATAATAAACAAATGTTAGTTTGTTATTAAATTCTTCATTTAATGAAATATATTATTTAAATTTACATTTTCACATGCTCGCGGGTGCTACCTCACAGATAAAGAGTGTTTTTTTCGTCGTTTAAAATGACCCAAGTGTAGGTTTAAAGGCCTTTAAAACGCATTAATGGCGACCTCCACTGTACAAGCTCCTAACCAAAATTCAAAGTGATTTTACTGATGCCGCTTTTGAAGTATATTCTAGAAATAATTTGATAATAGTTCTGGGCATAGACAGGGTCTTTTGTAACTACTTAATGTTTAAGAATGGAGTGTCTTAACACTACGTTTCTACCTACCTATTGCTTAACATTGATTTCTATGTATGTAGGTACATAACATACCTGATTTACACAAGTTTTTAATAAATATATTAGTTTTCCTTAATTTGCTGAATATTTATCAATTTCTGTTTAAAAACGCTTAACGTCAGCAGGTTGTTTATTTAACTTATTTTTGGTTACATGTTTATATATGTGAGTGTGTAATCGTCGTTATTGTATAATTAGAATGAGGTATGACGTTTTTAGTGGCGGAACCTAACGCTGCGCTTGGTTCGCTTGTTACCAGAGTGAAAAAGTGCTTATTGTGTAAATAATTGACATTTTTAATAATGTAAAGAATTACTATTTACATTTCAATATTGGAATTAATATTTATTAATGTATATATGACTAAATTTTATACTTATTATATGTAAATTATTTATAGAATATCTAACTTATTTTCTCGGTCATCTAAAAATATCTTTAACAACATTCATAAAGTTGTTTAAAGAATACATTTCTTATACAAATATGATAATCTTGAGACACACTTTTTTTATAAATTTTAATAATGAGGCCAGTCGTGTCGCAGCGGCACGAGATGTGGCTGTAAAACCGACTAGTTGTGGATTCGATCCCCACTCGAGGAGATGAAATATTTACTTAAATTTATATTTCCATTTCTTCGCTCTGGTGTCGAGGCAAAGCGCGGCGTTGAGTTCTGCCACTCAACATGCAATGCCTTCAGAATCCGAGAGAAAGTGGGGAATGGAGTGTCTTAACACTAGGTTCCCTCTGCCTACTAGCACTATCACTAATAGGTATAACTAACATTATCACTAATAGGTATAACTAGAACGTATAAAGGTTTGGACGCTAGGAACGAAAGATATTAAATTAAACGGTAATAACTAAGGGGGCTATAATTCTACTGGAGAGAATTTTTCTAGTACGTAGTAGTTATAATTCTATAAAAAAATACTTCAAGCACTAAATATGAGAATATAATATGCTTCATATAACATAATTAAATGAAGCTATCAAAACTTTTAAGAGTTTCACTTAAAATTATAAAATTAATTTAAATTCAAAAAAATATATTTAATAACTTCCTATTAACACAGTTTCGGGGAAGAACCTATTTATTTATAAAAATAACTTATAATTAGTCAGCATAGTAGAAGTAATAACTAAGAGTTGAGTGTGACACATGTATGTGCCAGTGGGGACTCTGACCGCAGGTACATTGGCTTACAATGATATAATATAGCCTATGGCCTTCCTCGATAATTACGAGACTATCCAACACAAAAAAAAATAACAATTCAATATTTTATCAATCAAAGGAAGTACTTCCTGAGCTAAACGCGTTCAACCAAACAAACTCTTCTGCTTTATAGTATTAGTATCGATTAAAATTAACTTTATACATCGTAGCATAAGTAATTTCCCGTAAAAGTTTAACCTGAAATTAAAAGAATTTTTTTGGAAAGCAACTAACAATATGCCACTTATAAATAAATATTTTATTGGATGTCGTTACTGATACGGTGTCATTTCTATTCTATTTACTGTAAAATGGTTTTGAACGGAAATGTGTCGAGTTACTATATTCTACCTAACCTACATATTCTCTTCCTTGGTAGAGGAGAGTAGGATAGGGAGAGACTGGAGGCAGAGTGCTTGGCAAGACATTCTTGATACGATGCTCGATGAAGCTAAAAATAAGCCTACAGTAGCATAGTTCAAGTGGCATGCGACACTATCTATACGTATATAGATAAAAGAAATGTGTTGAACAGGTTAAGGAGATAGAGACATGTGACCGATTAAAATACGTCAGAGTGTTTATATGGACGTAGTGGCGCAGTTGAATAGTCTTGTTGTATGTGCGATGGTAGTGGGTTTGATCCCTGCACAGAAATTTACTTAAATTAAAAATATATGTTATCGGTAATCCTGTTCTGGTGGTCTTTAAATTCGGCTATCTATTCGGATGCCTATTAAGAGCAACGATAATTTGGGATTAGGCTTTTTTCCAAAATTTTATCATATTACTTATAATTATATGTACATATATATATAACTTGTTATTTAATATGAAAAACATTTCAACACAATCGACTGATGTTACCTTGATTGTGTTAACAAACAGATGTCGGCCTTTAGTTTTCGGCGATATTTTTGCAATGGTGGACGTGTGTAGAATTTTATTGATTTAAATAGACAAAAAACAGTAAATATTTTGAAGTTAATGTATTTTGGTTTATCTGTGATACGCAGTTCGTGTTTTGTTCTATATAAATGTCAAGATCTGAAAAGTAACAATAAACTGGACTTTCAGGATTTAAAGGTTATTAAACTTTAGTATTCATATTAAACTTTTAATTTTATAGATATTCTTTTGTATGTTTTTTTATTTATATCCCGCACTCAAAATGGTAGGCAGATAGAAATTAGTACTGTATCACTCTGTTTTCGAAAAATGAAATCACTCCCAAGTGAGTAGAAATGTAAACAAAGATGACATTCCAATTATTTTATATTCAAACTATATGCTCTTTCTTTTTAGATATTCTCTTTAACTCAATATCAGTCAGTATCATTATGACAAAATAAAGAATAAAGAAAATGTAAGTTGAAATCATATTTCACCAAAATCTCACGAAATAATCATCATTCAGTGTTAATTTCAAAATGATTTTCCATTGTGGAGTCATGAATGGTTCCTTTATATTGAGTAGATGACGTGCCTTTACGTCATAGCGCTACGTGTGTTTTTAAGCATAGATTCTTTAAATAATCTTTGCTCTCTTTTGTATCAAAATAAAAAATAAATAAATCAGCTTCACGCTGTATCCCGCGCACAGCAGGGTAGGCAGAGGTAACCTTGTGTTAAGACACTCCGTTCCCCCCTTTCTGAGGATTTTTTCGAGGCGTTGCGTGTTGAGTGGCGAAATTCAACGCCGGGCTTTTGTTTTGGTGCCAGAGCAAAGAAATAAAAGTATTAAGAAATAATATTTCATTCTTTCGAGTGAGGATCGAACCGTCGCATTATAGTCACACCCTTGTGCCCCTGCTTTCTTCTCTTTCTTCTTTCGTATCAACTTTTCTTTGTATTATATTTAGACAGATATTTCCCCTTACATTTTGGATTTGAACCCGGAATAAAGCAATAATTTTAATATCTGATAATAATAATTAAACAATGCACGGCGTGGAGATTCGCCACTCAACACGCAATGTCTTAACAGCAAGTTCTTTGTGCCTAATCTATGTAGGAAAAAATATTATATTACTAGTAGTTGCTACTTTATACGTTGTATAATGTAAGCAATTTTTTTTTATCGGGGCATGCTATTTTAAACCTTTTTTCTTTTTTTGTGATAAGATATAGATATCAAAATGACCAAAAATAAAACTATTGTTACATTGTCTTTTCTTTTTAATTTTAAAATCACTTGCCTAAACAAGTTAAGTAACTTAAAGTTTCGTAACTATAATCATCTTTACAATTTATCCCGCATATCAGGGTAGGCGGAGAGAACCTCAAGAGCGTTAGCATAGTTCGTTTTCGGGAATTCGAGACATTCCTTTTAAGTAGCAAAACTCAGAGCCACTCTGTCTTTCCTTAGCGAGGAAATGATAAAAATATTTTTTTTTGAGCCCTGGCCACTAACGAGGCACAGCACTTGTCGGCGGAAAGTGGGAAATAGAAGTGTCTGATTGGAAACAGAGTGTCTTAATGATAGATTAACAGGTTCCCTCTGCCTACCATGCTATGTGCGGGATACAGCGTGAAGCTAAAAAAAATTTTTTTTCAGTGATGATCGATTAACTGTTAATCCTAATAAACTATTGGGCTTGATTATTTTCTTTTTAGTTTTATGCAGTTGGGGTTTTTGTTTTTATAAATATTTTATTTATAACGTCTCTAGTCTATGCAAAGTGAGTGACCTAGTCACTAATGCAAAACGCCTATTTTTACGAAATATTTGTAATAATACCGTTACAATTCACGCTAGTTGTATAACCGTATAACTGGTGTCGTTTGGATAGCGTCTGATATCTTATCAGCTCGGCTAATTAACTATAATCTCTCATAACACACTGCCGTGTCTATATATAGGTATTGGTTATGTCGTTTTGAAATAGATTATCTGACTATAAAGAGTGCTTTTAATAGTAGTTAGAAGTAAATAAATATTTGGTTTAATGTATAATAACATTCATGATATGAAGCCGTCGTGGCGCAGTGAGACAGATCCCGACCGTACGCCATGGTTGTGGGTTCTGTCCCAAGTAAATGAAATTATTATATTTAAATTATTTATGATACAATTCGATCGAAATGAAGTTAAGCGACACATATGTAGATACTAATAACCTATCATTTAGTTCAAGTTATTTTTGACTTTTAATACACGCCCCCCGCCTCTGCGTTTGTCGTCGTAGTTAAATGAAGCTCATAAAACTATTTAAACTTTAGTGTTTTATTTAAAATGATAAAATTAATTAATTAAACAATATATTTAATAAACAGTTTTTTAATACATAGCACAGTTTCAGGGAAGAACTTCATTTTTTTTAAATAATTAGTCAGCATTATTATGCTGACTACAGATAAACTTACTAGTTTATCTGCCGCTTCGCCACTTTAGTAATTTTGTTATCACACTGTATCGCTCATAGTAGGATAGATAGTGTTAAGACACTACGCTCCCCACGCACTACTTAGATTTCGAGACATTCTGTGTTGAGTGGCGGAACTCTACGTCACAATTAGTCTTGTTTATTCTAGCGAGACAATGAAAATAATAATTTTCCCCGAGTGGTTGTAATAGTATGTACCTATGGTATAAGTTAAAAATAAATAAATAAATAAAATACAATATGCATGGCAATATACATAAATAGCATAGTTAAATATGAATAATAAAAACTATATATTTTAAATATCATAGTAATCGAGACGCGTTCGTATATTCTTGTCCCGAGTGTCGCGACCGTCGTTCCGTATATATAGGTGGTGGTGATGCTCGGAAGGCAGCGGTCGAGTCGAACTCTTAAGTACTACGGTACTAATAAATATGATGCACATAAAGACTCGTACCAAGTATATTATAAATATACTATAATAATTCGAAGCCTATGATGGCACGATCTTTTAGGATCGCATTTTCTTATAAAGGCAATATATGTGTAGGAGCGACACATATTATGGTTCAAAGTTATCTTTGACCAATATTATAATATTGAATGTTGCTTGACGTCGCGAAGGCTGACGTGATGGGCTTATGCGAACTGTTATAGCGACATTAACTATGTCGTGGCTGACGCCGTCTCGCAGTACGCTCGCGGTACGTAAGCTATGCTTGTATGGCGTTGGTCATTGACATATTATATACCACTTCTACGACTTGGTATACGACTAGTAGGTGTGTGGTGCTTTATGTCCCAGCTCCGGTGTATGTAGTAGTGTCCGCCTGTCTCATACGGGTGTGTGGTGCTATTTTATGTCCTGGAACTCTGGTGTATGTAGTAGTGTCCGCCTACGGTTCGAGACACGACCTTGGGGTGTGTGCCGTGCGTTTATTTAACATATCGGCCGCCTAGCGGTAGTGCGTTCGTTCCAACGACTTATATTGATCTCACAAATCAATCAACATCACGAATCACTATTCTAATACAATCTTAATATAAACAAGCGTAACAAGTACATACCTTCGAAAAGATCACACACAAACGTCCCGGAGAGTTCTATAAGACTGATGCAGCCGCAGTCTGGTAGGAATTCACGGTGTGGGGGCGGGGAGGGGCCCGTACTCTTTCTTCCTCTTATTATAACTAATTCGCAGTTATAGTGGAGAGGAAGATAGGACGCGCTCTTGGCTTATCTTCGGACGAGCTTCGAGTTATGACAATGTTATATTGTCGAGTCTACAGTTATCTAAATAACTGACACAAGAACAACTTCTGATGGCAAATGTCTTATTAAAGCGATACCTTCTAATGGCATAATATGAAATTCTTAACACTGTTTCCTCTGAATCTCTAAAAGATTTTGGGTTCTTCACGATCACAACTATAAAGAGTTCTAACCACTAGACACATCACGAGTCAAGGCATTATTTATTAAATAATATTTTAAAAGGTGTTTGGGATATCAGTTACATGGTAACCAAATCCACAACCGTCGCGTTTACAGTAAGACGCTGTGCCACTGCGCCACAACAGTATCATTAATATGAAGAACATAAAAACATCTCATTGGTTAAGAACGTAAAAAAATCTTTGTAAAATAAGCAGATCTGTTTGCCCCGAACGATGTGCGTATATATTTATTTCCCCTTAAGCAGAATATTGACGACAGTTACTTAATTTTCAGGAACATGTACATGTGCAACTTGAACATGCAACGGATCTCGCTGTCCGACGTGAAGAAGATAGATGAAGTGGACTCTCCTTCGCCACCAGGTTTGTTGTTTCCACTAACTTTAGTTTGAAAAATCCTGTTTTTTCCCGTTCCTATTCAGCTTTTGAGTAATAATCCCCTATACTCTAAAGCAGGGGTTCCCACCTTTTTCTTGATCAAGGACTACTTTTACATATAACATTCTTCCGTTACCGTGACATGTAGGTATAATAAAAATTAACTGTGATAATCAAATAGAAATTTTGTCTCACCATCCCTAGTCATAAAATTAAAATCGTTCGCGGACCATATTTAGGCTTCTGCGGACCGCTGGTGGTCCTGATTGGGAACCAGTGCTCTAAAGGAAGGAGTGTACCAAATTTCAGCAATCAATCTGCGTCTTGTCAGTTGTCTGTGCGTTGTCAGTCAGTCACGGTAACGGAAGAATGTTATATCTATAAGCTATAGCTATAAATTGTTGTGAAACTACTACTTTTATGTCTTTAAATATTGCCTAGTAGTAATGATGATGATGACAATGATAGTCGTGGCTATTATTTACGAAAGAAAAACATCGTATTTTTCATTCGGTGGCACAGTACTCGTATAATCTATACTTATAATAAATTGTAAATAAAACTAAACGATCATGTCACGTACTATCTCAAAAGAAATTCCGTAACAATTGAAAACAAACACACGCTCTTCCTATCTACAAATATAATATACCTTTTTATTTGTCGACATCTAAACGATGTACAGAAAAACAATATTTTTACGGCAGTTGATGTTTTTTTTCTGGCGTTCTTGGTCGCTAAAGCTATTAGTGGCTCCCTATCCACTTCTCGCGGTTACAGACATAGTGCACCCTGACCTCCTGTGGACCTTCAAGTTCCTATCGATGATCCTGGCTACCCTGTTAAGGGTAAAGCGTGAATCTTGTCTGTAAAAGTGCCATCAAAGGCAATTGTTTAAATATGTGTAAATGGGTCACCGTGTTCTTATAGATTAACTATAAAATAAGGAAGTATAAACGAATATTTTCTTTTATCGTTTATAATATCATATTTTTATTCGATAAAGAGTTGCGTTGTAATCTCGAATTTAACTTTTTATAAATTTACTCTATGTATCGCAGATATCTAATCTAAGAAAATGAAAGATAAAATACTTTGCATAAATCGTAGACTCGCTAAGATAATATTTGCGCTAGCATAGTAGTTAGATTTTTTTACTTAGCATCACGCTGTATCCCTCATATAGCAGATTTACCAGTGGGAACCTAGTGTTAAGATAAGCCGTTCCCCACTTTCAACTCAATTTTTTTAAAATCATTTACGTGTTGAGTGGCGAAACTCAACGACACGCCTTGTCTTGTCACCGTGGACTATCACATTGGGGTAGCCGTAAAGCGAAATGAAAATGACAATCTCGTTTCCAATCAGGCACTGAACCGCTTTGCCACGGTGGCTTTTTCTATCTTGTTTTTGATACTAAATGATGATTACGTTGGTACCATTGTTTTAGCATTTTCATGTAAACTCGAATAATAGTGATGAAATATGAGAAATTAACAGCGATGTGTTGCAATAGAATATACCTACTGAGTTCAATTCTTCAATAAATAAAGTTTTATTTAATTTATTAATAAATATGCGTTACATTTATTATTCATACTAATATCTAGACATTACAAAAACCCACGTAAGTCTATTTAAAGAGACAAACATATTTTTCAGTATTAAGTGAATTTATTTATGATAATAAATTTGTACCGTTAGTGACTGTCTTGAATTCATTAAATGGAAATCGTTTAGAAAAAGTGAAACTTATAAAATTATAAAATAAAACTTATAAAATAGGTATTTATATAGCAGTGGCACATGCGTGTGACTGTAAACGCACGACGGTTGTGGATTCGATTCCCACTCGGGGGGAGGTTTTCATATATGTTTTAATTTCCTCGCTTTGGTAACACCGCGCTGCGTTGAGTTAAACTACTCAACACGCAACGCCTGATTCGGCGAAAAGTCGTTTCCGACGTTTCCGAGTGTCTTAACACTGGGTTCCCTCTGCCTACCCCGCTATAGGCGGGATACAGGGTGGAGCTGAAAAAAAATCGCAATTTAATTTTATATTTTGTAAAAATATATTGAATATAATAGAAATGTCCTACTTACCATTAAGTAGTTTTATTTGATTATGAGATTTTTCGTATAGCACATAGATTAATTACTTACAAAAATGTGAAATGAGGGAATGACTGATGAGAATATGAATAGACCTGAATTGTACTTATTCTTTTATTATTACTTTCGGACCAGAAGGCAAAATGTGCGAATGACTTAAGACTAGAAATTTAACCAAGTAATAAATCTGTACAAGTTAGCATTAATGGCTCAGCACGACGTAAGTTTCGGAATTTCTGAGAGATATCAATATACAGTATGGTGGACGAGTTGTGGCCGCCCTGACGTTAGGCTATCCGAACTTTTGCACATTGTTCACTAGGGAACAAAATAATTAAAATTAAAAAAAATACCTAAAACCAAATATGCTCAGCCATTTACAGCCATATTCGGGGCGGCTACGTCCATGTAAATACTCTGGTGTATTAGTTAAGAAGTGATTAACCCACATCCAGTATTGTCCAATAGAGCGGCTCAAGAGGCGTGCCAACTTGAAGCTGGCTAGATCGAAGGAGCGCGACTGGAAAGATGACCAAAGGGAGTCTCGAGCTGACTCTTTACCCTCCCCACATCCGCAGCCTGCTGTACCCACTTTGGTAAGACTTTATTTCGTTTTCTTTTATTAAGTTTGAGGAGACCATCGTGGCGAAGTGGCACATGCATGCGAGTGTAAACGCGACGGTTGTTGGTTTGATTCCCATTCGGGTGAATATTTTATATTTTCATTTCCTCGCTCTGGTGACGAGGCTAAACGCGACGTTGAGTTCCGCCACTCAAAACACATTAGCAGAAACTGGGGAACAAAAGTAGGTTAATAGAGAATGAAGTATCTTAACACTAGGTTCCCTCTTTGGACCCCAATATATGCGGGAAATAGGAAAAAACGAAGAAATTAAAATATCAAATATATCATTCCTCCAAGTGGAGTGGTGGACAACCCCCACAACCGTTGCGTTTATAGGCGCACGCTTGTGCCTCTACGTCACTACGGCCGCAACGGACCCGGACTTAAAAGGTATACGATGATATTCAATGACAGAATATTCCGCCTAGATAAATTGTTTATCATATAACAATTTCCGTTTTCAAGGTGGAGTCGTGCAGTCGTTTCATGTCGCTAACCTCCCGTCTCAAATGTCGGGAGGCGCCCGAGGAAGAGGTCCAGGAGAGATCTGCAGTCACCGACGATGAAGTGCCGGAGAGCAGAGTGAACTTCCACAACACGTTCAGCATGCTCATCAATATGGGGAATATTGAGAAGGGGTGTAGACGCACCGTAAGTATCACTGTAAGTTCATTCCATTTTTCATTTTGCATTTGAATTTGTTTTGTATATTTTTATATGTATTGGTTGGGATCGTTTTGTTTAGGTTTATATATGTTGATATTTGTTTAATGTCGCATTGGGATTTAAAGTTTTATACTTTTCTTCTTCTTTATTAATCTTGTTCTTTTTCTTCTTCGTTACATATTTCATTCACTTTAACATATACTATGATTCCATATTATGTCATCTTTTCATCTAACCCACTTTATCTTGTAAGACAGATAAGCTATAATGACGATCAATAATAATAATAAGTAAATAATATTTTAATATAAAATTGAACTTATTATACTTCTTTTATATACATTTTTCTTTAAATGAAGTTAATTAATTTCGCTTTTATCTTATCTTTTTTTTTTCACTTTTTAACGTGATATATTTATGCTATGCACAGTTTTTTTTTGGTTATAAGAAAATGTTTGTGTTGTAAATTTATAATAAAATTATTGAATGTGAATGTTCTATTCGATCGAACAACCAGTTAGTGAATAAGATTGTTTTATCTTGTAAATGATGAGGTGGGGGTGGAAATTGATTTTTTTATATTTTACAAAGTGCGGATATTGTTTTATGGCAATTTACCCATAAAAGGAATAATATTACTTAAATAGATTATAAAACCAATATCGTTAACTATGTATCTATCCATAATCATACAGATAAGCCGTGAAGAGCAAGTATGGCAGAACGAATTAAAGGATCTCATTTGGTTAGAAATCAAGGCCAAATTAGGTGGAAGGACCCTCAGCCAGCAAGACGCGTTACTGTGTGCCCGAAGAAATATAGTGCCGCTGGTGGTTCAACGGATACAGGAGTATAAGTAAGGGAGTTCATATTTACATGTACGATGCCGTCGTGGTTCAGTTACACAGTGATTGACTGTAAATGCAAATAATCATCATTTAATCCCCACACGGCAATGATATGATGACAGATTTTGACAAACTGTTTTATAATGTTGGGAAATATAATATAATATGGTGTATACAGGGTGGAAGAGTCAGCACTCCTTTATCAAGATACCTCAACAGTTTAGACGTAGGATTTTTTTTTTCATTTCACGATGTTTATCCACGCTTGTATTTCGTGTAACGCAGTTACGCATAGATACCAATAACGTAAACACATACTACTACAATAATACTATTAAAGGTTAAGCAACTTTGAACTTTGTCGCCAATACCTACGACTCGATTTCGGAATGAGGCGTATGCGGCAGTTTCCCTTTGATAGGTTTATGTGTGCGTGCGGCGTTCTTGACAAATGGGATAATTAAAACTGTGGTTTCATTTTAAGTGCTGCTGACAATAACACTCTGTATAATGTTTATTAAAAAGTAAATTATATGAATAATATATAATATAATAGTAATATCGTTAAAAATTGTGTAGGTATGTTGTTTGATTCTTTTTCTAGCGCTTAGCTTATTCTCTAGAATCAATTTGAATAATCTTATCTTTATTAGTTGTTGTAACAAAATGATATAAACAGATAAACAATTTTGTGTTTATTCATAAAACGGAAGCGGAAACTGTAGAGCAGCGTGCATAACGCGAAGCTCGCGTAGACTCGATTTCCACTCGAGGGAATGAATTATTTTAATTTTCTCACTCTGGTATCAAGACAAAGCACAGCGTTTAGAAACGGAGTGTTTTAATACAACTAGTATTAAGACACTCCCTGCACCTTGCTTTATGTAACTGCGAGAAGATAAATAATAATATAATATAACTTGTTGCTTTCCACAGATTCGAGAACCTCAATCCGTGTATGAACCAATCGCGAAATTTAACTACAATTGAAGGATCACAAGAAGATTTAACAGATCAGTCTGAGGTACCTGCACAAGATGATAGTGAAAGTAAGTTTAAATGCTTATTTTTATTTATTTTAGCTTCAGGCTGTATCCCGCACTTAGCAGGTTAGGCGGGAACCTAAGAACTTAGTATTAAGACACTCTGTTCTCATTAAGACACTAGCGTTCCCTAGTCAAGTTTATAGAATTCTCGAGACATTGCGTGATGATTAGCAATACTCAACCTTTGTCGCGCTACTAGAGCGAGGAAAAGAAAATATTGAATATTTCATTTTCCCGAGTGAGAATCGAAACCACAACCTGTCGAGTTTACGGTAAAATATGCACAGAAATACATTTATAAAAAAGTATGCAAATTTAAACATAGGGGAACTTGAACTGCGCCTCTCTGGAACCAGTTCAAACTTCACGTTGCTGGAGTTAATTACTTACAGTTTTTACAGTTTCCATTTTTGCTATAGATCTTTTCTTGAAATCATCTTCTCTATCGATTATTTATTTAAATAGATTTTCCCGCAGCACCAGGTCCAGGCTCCTGCATCTGCATAGACTGTCCACAATGCAGTGCAGCAGTAGGTGCAGCGATGAGACAGATAAAGGAATTATTAGAAGCATATGAAGCCGCCGTACAATTGTATCCGTCTAGTAGCGCAGCTGCAGTGGACCATCCGCAGTTGTTTGCGCCGGCCTTGTTGGATAGGTTTAAGGTATATATTTTTACAGTTCCGTACCTCTAAAGGAGAAAACGGTATATAGGAGCCCTTATAGGAGCACTTTGTTGTATGTCCGTCCGTCCGTCTGACTAGAACCTTTTTCTCAGGAACGCGTGGAGGTACCAAGCTGAAATTGATATTAAATACTAAGGTTTACTTTCCCTTGGAACCCGTGAAAAAATAAAACTTCTAAGCCAGTACAATCAAAAGATACCGCCGTTTGTTTTTCACAAATCTTGAAATTTAATACCAAGTAACGTCTTAATGCAAGTAAAGTGTATAGTTATAGGTATTTCATAGAAAAAAAACACTACAAATTTATATTTGTACTTCATTTTATATAAAATGAGTGCATATGTCCGCAAACTTAAGTTTGTCCACTCTTATAAGGTCTAAGGTCCCGTTAACCTACCATTGTGAAATTGGTACAGAAACCTCGGTGGGCGTGCCGGACTCACACTTAACCGGTTTTTTTAGCGTGATAATAAAATTTATTGTAGCGGGATTCGGACCTTGGCCTCGGAAAGCATCCAAAAGATCGGCAATTGACATTCTTATCGAGTATCTATCTGTAGAGAGATTCTTGGACATTTTCTAAATATACTCCTTTCCTCTAAAGTTTGAATAAGATTTTGAAAATATTTAATATTGTATTATTTTTAAACTATTAAACATATGAATGTTATTGAATTTGAACACAATAATATTTCTTAAACTTCAATTAACAAAATAATCGAGTAATTTATATATACGCCAAGTTCTGTGTTCACTAGGGATATAATTCAAAGTCAAAATTCGACTTAGTTATATTATCGCCAAACTAAACATATGAACCTAATAGTATAAATTCCGTACAACTAAAAAGTACAATAACTTGCAATTATAATATAGCCCGAACGTACAAAAATTGGTACCGAATGGAAATCGGGAACCGTATTCAATATAGAAGAAGTAGGCTCTCATTTAACATTTATGTTTTTGATGGGATTATATGATTATTGTGTTTGTGCGCACACAGGCGATGTGCCTGTGGTACAACACGGCGCTGCACATGCGGCTCAAGATCGTGTCGGTGCGGCGCATGCTGCGCACGGTGCGCGCCAAGCGGCGCCGCCTCGCCACCGCGCACGAGCCCGACTCCGCCTACACCTCCAGCTCCCCCTCCAACTACGCCTCTGCGGGGAACTCGGCCACCGATTCCGCTGGGAGGTAAGGACACATCTATAAGCTTTATATGTTAGTATTTTAAAGTATTGTAATTATATATAAATCGCCGTCTCTCCGTACACTTCCAGTGCTGATACTGTTAGAATACTGCCTCTGATTCAGCTGGGAAAGGCTAAAGAATTAATCTATTGGTTTCAATATCAAATATTTCTTTTCAAATGTTGTAATAACATGGAAGAATGGTGATGATAAGAAATGTTTAACTGTAACTGTGCTGGTTATAACTTTGTAGTCTAATATATTGGAATAAAAAGTGTAATAAAAATGTGGAAAGATATAATTTTTTAATATTTGTTTGTCTTAGCAGGCCATATTACAGTTTAGCAATGTGATCATTCATTGGTCCACAGTCAAATGATGTTTAATTGTGCTTTCGAATATACTACCATATTGTTATTATAAGTTTAAAACATATATAGTTAATATACAGTCTTAACAAATATTCAAAGCCAATCATCAACCAGCCAAAAGAACTGTCAAGTACGTTTCAACATAAACAACAACACAAGTGACTCCAACAACAGTGAGTCCAGCGGCATATCTGACCACAAGGAGTCAGGGTCAGGGTCTGAGGCTGGAGACCAGAAGGAAGGTACTGGTGACCTGAAAGATGAAGGGGAAGGAACTAGAGACCAGGATGTGGGGGAGGATAAAGGGGATACGGATAGTGGGATAGATAAGTCAGGTTAGTTTTTTAATGTATTGGTGTAAAAAAAAGGTGGTGCCAGTCGTGGCGCAGGGACACGGGACACAAAATGTGACTGTAAAACCGACTGGTTGTGGGTTCGATCCCCACTCGAGGAGATGAAATATTTACCTTAATGTATATTTCCATTTCTTCGCTCTGGTGTCGAGGACAAGCGGGGCGTTGAGTTCTGCCACTCAACACGCAATGCCTCCAGAATTCGGCAGAAAATGGGAAACGTAGTGTCTTAACACTAGGTTCCCTCTGCCTACCCTGCAGTGTGCGGGATACAACGTAAAGCTGCTGCTGTGCTGATTTATTTTTTTATTTTTAAAAGAGTATATACCGATTTTTTATGTGAGATCTTATAACTTATAAGTGCAACTTATAACTTATAACTCATAAGCAGGCACCGCTAGCAACTATTTATGCTATCACAACTACGCCAAAATTTCATCAAATTTTTTTCTTTTTAAAATTTTACATGCTAAATTTAATGATTATGAGTTCAATTCCCACTCAGAATTGTCACACATTGCTCATATTTAAAATACTTTTGTGTTTTTTATGCTAAAATAGACAAGAAATGTGTTATGTCCAACCAATATGATAAATAAAATTCTACTTCTACCTAACCTGCTATGTACGGGATACAGCGTGAAGCTCTTTGAAACTCTTTAACTTTCATCTTATTTCACAGAAAATTCAACAATAAGCTCACAGTTATCAGATCTGGGGTCGGCTGAAAGTGGATACGCGTCAGAGGAAGTTGGTGACGCGTTCGAGCTCGGTTCCTTGGCTGACGTCACACAGCTGAGGCTATTGGGCCGTTCTGATGTGTCCGCTTATAGGTGAGGGCTATGATTATTGTGATTGTGATCTTAAGTTAGTAATTATAATCATGATTATCGTATTATGATACATTTTGAGTTATGTCCTAGTGATTACCATAGAAAAATGTTACTTAGAGCTTATTGGTTTTTATTAATTATTTAATTACAACAAGTACAGTGTCTGACTATAATCGCGATATTGTAATTTTTCCCACTTTGTAATATAATTTTATTTTTAAAAGAGTTTTTAAAAGACTTGGTAATGAATTATTTGAATGAATTAATGTAATATCGCTAAATATCTCAAAAACCTGTCTTAAGTCTTAACACTATGTTCCCTCTGTTGCCACGCTAAATGCGGGATGCAAAGCTAAATCATTATTTTTTAATTATATACATTTTGTTTTACAGATACTATCACTACGAAATTTTAAAAACTCAAGGCGTCCGACGCTGTATGATGTTCATGGATAAGCTATGTAATAAACTGCTAAATAAAGTTCATCTTACACTCTTGGAGCCACCGGTAAGTTTTGAGTTCTAAACTGGGAATTGAATGTGTGACTTTGGTAAAATGTTGATAGATTTTTTGTTTCTTATTTTCGCTTAGGGCGATAGGGCTTAAGCTTTTTAACATATTTTTGAAAAGATTTTAGTTTTTAATATTCATTAATAATCTGGAAACCGCATATATATATTACAAATAAGGAGACACATTTTTTGTTCTCAGTGCATAGATTCAAACCTTTTGATGCTCCCAATTATTATTAGGTTTCTCAAGGGGAATGTGGTGTAGTGTGTATGTGTGTGCAACCATCTCGGTATTTTATATAATGCTGAACATAATTAAGAAGATTAAGAAACGAACCTTGGAACAAGACAGTCGTTTCATTTAATAGCTAGCGACCAATAGAAGGCATTACAGTGGGAGCAATAACATAAGATTTCTTTAATTTGTATCAGGGATGCGAAAATATGTGTACAGTTCACGCAAACTCAGTTGCAGGAGTCCACTAGTACTATACGTGTATTTACATTACAATACAAAATAATTTAAATATCATTTTAAATGAAACTATTTTAACCGGATTAATCGCGTATATTTTGTATTTTTATACATTTTTGGAAACCTGACGTTTCGAACACTTTGCAGTAGTCCGTGGTCACGGGTAGACTGAGGTGGCATTCGTCTGTCAGTTGACATAATTATTATATCAAACTACCGCCAACGATTTCTTAATTGCCTCATTAAGAAATCTCAATTGTGTAATAATCGTGAAAATCAAAGAACTTATTATTTAAATATCATTGATATATGATGACTTGATTTAAATAGACTTAATATTACAGGCGGACACCTTTGTTGAAGAAGAGGGTACTCCTGAAGTATTTGAACAAACCAAAGATGGCGACAACAAGACTGACAGCAACAATCGAGACCTTAATAGTGAAGATATTTATGAATTCAAAAGGTAAATCGTTTGTTCTTCTTTTTGTCGCTATGCCGCGCTTCGTCCTGTCCCCAGATCGAAGAAATAAAAATAAATCCATCTTTGTTTTTTTTAAAATAATGTTAAATACCCACTTTTTCTCAGATACGGATGCTGGTCACCCGAATCCCTCTCAATGCAGCTGCCCTCCTACCGCAACCACTTCTTGCTCCTCACCAGCATATGCATGGAGGCGGTTCATGATTATCTCTCGCTGAGGATGGAGGGTGCACCCGATCATCCATCTTGTCTAACTATTAAACAGGTATTTATATAAAATAGAAAACGAATTGACGCGCACAATATGCGTCGCCACAGCAACGTGTATGTTATATTATACAAAAGTGTATACTCGTCTAGCCATAAATACTTTTTAATAAAAAAATAACAAAAAATAGTCTTTTGAATAAACATTTGGGATCTGTCAATTTTATACTAATTTTCATTGTGTTGTCTTATTTTTGCGCCTATATATTGTAAAATATTTTCCTATATTAAAATGAAGTGGAGTGATAAAGAGAATAGAATCAGTATGGAGCCAAATACAAATTTTAAAATCCTCCATACGCTTGGTATTAGTGAAATGTTTGTGTACCGGGCTATTGATAGGTACAATGAAGCCTCCCCTATTTATGACAGAAAAATACCTAACCCTCTACGTAGAGTTCGTACGAAAAAGGCGATCAAAGCAGTAAGGGAAAAAAATCGAATCTAAAGATTTTATCTCGGAAGAGGAAGATAGCTCCTAGACCTATGTCGCGTATTTTAAAAGATGACTTAGGACTTGCAGCCTATAAGAGACGGATTAGTCATATCTTAACTGAAAATTTTTAAAAGAATAGGATTTTAGAATGGAAACAACTACTTAAGCGGTACGCAAAGGGAAGTCACAGAAAAATGTTGTTTTCATTTCGATTTGAAAATTTTGACAATTGACCAATAATTTAACAAACAGAATGACCGTATTTATTCTGAAAGCTTTAAAGACGCTTCCCAATTAGCCAACAGAGTACAACGTGGACATTATCCAACTTCAGTAATGGTTTGATGGGGTGTTAGCTACGGAGTGACTGAGCAATATTTTTTTATCAAAAAGGTATCAAAACACCGACACAAGTGTATCAAGATAACATTATTCGTAAGGTAGTAAAGCGCCTTAGAAACACCATGTCCAATAACCAAGAATGGTGCTTTCAGTAAGACTGCACCAGGTCCGTAAGTTCGATACATCCAATCTAGGTTAGAAACGAACATCCTGAGCTTCATCTGAGCTGAAGACTGGCTGTCATCTAGTCCTGATCTTAATTCACGGGATTATGATTTATGGGCAGTTTTAGAGAATAAGGCTTGCTCTAAACGCCAAGATAATTAGTAGTAAACAGTCCCTAAAACAATCCATAAGATTGACAGTGAAGAATTTTTCCATAGAAAGAGTGTATGTACTATAAATAATTGGCCTCAACGTTTAAAGAACTCTTATTGTAGTCATATTGCATATAACATAGACCATTGCGAATTATTTATATTAACTGTAATATAAATAAATGTTATAAATAACTAACACACTGTAATATAATTAAATGTATACGATAATTTTTTAAAAAAATATTTTTTGTAGCAATATTTATGGCACGTATAAGTCTTGTCGAATATAACATCGATGTCGAGTATGAGTGAGTCTTTATGTAATGAATGTAATGTATTTAACCAATTCCAGTTAATCCACGAGCTCAAAGAAGGCATCGACATAGCAGCGGAGATGCGCGCGTCGTTCTCGCGCCACGTGGCGGCGGCGCTGCGCGGCGCGGCGCCCCACAGCGCGCCCGACCGCTCCCTGCTGAGGTTGCTGCGGACCTATGACGCTACTGTCACTACCGCTTTGCAGGTGCTTATTTATATTATTTATACACCTCTATTAAACATCACTATAGCACATGGCTATTGATTTTCTCATTTTGCTCATCACAAGATAAATTATAGTAGTAATTAACAAGAAGAATTTATTATTAATTTTAATTATAAATTCTTGTTAATTACCACTTGTATGTGTTTAGTTATGTAAAAACATTATTTTTTGATCTTAATATGTTCGTAGACGCTTATAGCTTATTAGGATTTCGGGTGTCTGGCTAGGGCTTAAATTCATGCATAGAAAAGGTTATTTGTAATAATATTGCCAAGAATATATAAAAAAATAAGCTTTAAAATTTAACAAAAGCCAAGTACCATTTTATGCACCTTATTTACCTAATAACTGCCAAAGCAACATCCACCCAAACTCCATATGCTCTAATGATACTTATAAGTGTTGGGTGTATGTGCACAGTTTTAATAACGTAACGAAGGTCCGGCTTGTTTTGGCTCTGGGGCCATAAAGCGTAGAAATGAAAATATAATCATTCTCTCAAGTGGGGATCAAATCTGAAACTGTCGCTTTTACAATCATTCTGCCCCATCGACAGCCTCATCTTTTTTGCTTTTACGCTATTTCCCGCACATTGCAGTATAGACAGAGGGAACCTTGCAAAACTAGTGTTTAGACACTCCGTTTCCTATTCAGATACTTCCACTCCCTACTTTGCCTGGTCATCAGAACAAAGAAATGAAAATTTTAAATATTTCATTCACTTAAGTGTGGGAATCGAAACCACAACGTGTTAAAGTTGCACACTTATATCTTTGCGCCACGACGGTCTCGCTTCATATATATGTTTGTCTTTTACAGAAATACCTAAGCTATTTAAAAATAATGTCAGAAAAGGAGTCTTTGAGTCGCGCGCAATTGAGTGGAGAGTGGGCCTTCACGCAGCGTTTAGCGGCGCGAGCGCTCCCTGCAGCAGACTTAGCTCCGCCTGCATTTGCGTGAGTTGAGTTTCGCGCTTTATCACGCTTCGCAGAGTAGACAGAAAATCTAATGCTATCACACTTTTCCGATTTACACCCTAATTTCAGACATTGTGCATTGAGTTGCCAGAACAGAATAATTAATTGTTCCCCAAGTGAACATCAAACCAACAACCATTCGCGCTTACAATAAAATGCTGTTCCATTATGCAACAATGGCGTACGATTCATATAAGTTTGTTACTTAAAATAATATATTTTCATATCCGTGAGAAATATATCAGTAAGTTCTCTGTTAGTGCTTCTCCTACAAATAGCGTGGAGTCTTTATGCCTAATTTGAGCTTGTATACCCAATAATTTTGATTGTGCGTCGTCTGTGGTTCATTTACTCAAAGAGAAAAAAAATATATTTACATATATGTTGATTATATTAAATATGTTATTGTGATTGATGTTGTTACATAATCCAAGTTCATAATTACATACTATTAAGTTTTTGTTACAAATTATATAATTATTTTTCTTCATAAATCTTTTTTTCCATTCTTTCATCATTCATTCGTTCGACGTGCCTAAACTAGCTAAGTGTGTTCTTGATTCTCATCGTCACATATTCGCTAGTATCTGCTGTTATGTATATTTCATCAATACAGATTTAATCAGCTCAGCTGACAATGCATATCCTATGAAGAGATCGTATCGCCACAGCATTTATCTTTCTATCATTCTTATTCTGTGTTTTGTTGTGTGAATTTATAAATTACATTAAAAAATTAAGTTATAAATTTATTTTTTTGTGTATATTTAATTTGTTACAGTGATATGGCGTGTAATCAACTAAATAGGATATTTAATACATTCAACGAGAGGTTCCAGTTAGTTATGGAGATGGAGAAAAAGGAACATGAACATGATGATGAAAGGTTAAATAGATCTTTTTCAGTTTTATATATATTTTTACATAGAATTAGAGAAAATCTAGTGTTAGAGTGGCGTCTGCATGACTGTAAATCTGGTAATGTGCTGGACAAAGTGGGGCATCGAGTTTCGTTGCTGTATTCGCAACGTGTCAAAAATTAGATAGCGCGCGGGAGACAGAGTGCCTTATTTTCTTAACATTGAGTTTCTGCTAATCTTGCTGCGGGCAAGTGAAGCTAAAGAGCCTGAATGTATGCAAAATTAGATATAAGGTCCCTAAACCCTTAGATATAAGGATTTTGTACGTTCAATATAGTATTTAATGCAATAAAGCCCCGCGGGTGCAGATACCTGGTGTACGCGCTGTGCCGCGAGACGCAGTGCCTGTACGCGCAGGAGCGCGAGGCGGCGCTGCAGGCCGCGCACTGGGCGCGCGCGCTCGTGCCGCGCCTCGCGCCGCGCCACGCCCCCCTCGCCGACCGCATACTGGTGAGTGCTCCGCCGCCCTGCTGCTGCCCTGCTACCTGTACACCACGCACTGCTGGGAGCTAACGGCACTGTACTGTTACAGAACAGTCTAATGCAAATCCGCGACACCATAGTGCTGCACACCTCCATCATCCTGGAGCGGAGTAAACACGAGATGTCCAAGGACCTGCGGGAGAGTCTCGGCGCACGCGTCAGGGAGCTGCTCCTGCAGATATATAAGCTTGGTTTTGAGGTAAGGAACTTGATGGATTTTTTCTGTATAAAAATATTATTTTTAGGAAAATCGTGGCACAAAGTGTGACTGTAAAACCGACTGGTTGTGTGTTTGATCCCCACTCGACGAGATGAAATATTTACTTAAATTTTTATTTCCATTTCTCCGCTCTGGTGGCGAGGACAAGCGCGGCGTAGAGTTCTGCCACTCAACACGCAACGCCTCCAGAATTTGGCAGAAAGTGGGGAACGGAGTGTCTTAACACTAGGTTCCTTCTGCCTACCCTGCTGTGTGCGGGATACAGCGTGAAGCTGGTTTTTTTTTTAATATTATTTTTGTATTATCTAGATTTTTTGTTTAGTAGTAATAGATTTTATAATATTATGATTAGTAAATATACTTTAATAGTTTTTTTAGTAATTTGAACCAATTACTGTCATGTATAATCCCAGGAACCTAACTTCATTAAATAAACAGCATTTAGTCAATAACTTTTCTTTTGTAGATGATGAACAAATATAAAAATATACTTCACTTTGTGAGATCCGATAATTGATTTTGAATCCTAAACCATCGTGTAGATATAATTGAAATACCGTCAAATACCTCTTATCATTAATTTGTTTAAGTATTTATTTATATTTTAAGAAATAAGATTTTTCGTTTATACATCTTTTGTGGCCACAATTACTAGGCGTTGGCCTGCGCCTAACCAAAATTTAAATTTATTTATATTTATATTAATTAAAGCATTATTAAGTTAAAAATTTAATTAATTAAAATTGATAGGTTTTAGGAAGTTTCTAACTAGGGAGTGTTTCGTCACTATGTATTGTACGTTCATATTATATTGTCATTATTGAACTGTTTTTGACGTTTTTATGTTATGTACAAGTATGTTGTTAAAGATGTCCTCTGTTTGTGAAATAAGTAAAGTTATTTAAAACACAGTTAATAATATCGTTTTGCGGTCATCTATTTTTATTAATATGATACTTTATTGTTATTATTATTCCTATTATTTTATTACAAAGTGTGTCACGTAAAATCTGTTTATTTTTTCATTTCGTTACTTTTGCATGAACTTATTGAATGATATTTAAAATATTTATCTTTTTCTATTTTGTACTTTCATTAATATATAATAATTTGTTATCAAACGCATGCATATGCACGCATATTTCTTATATGTTGTATGTAATAACCAAAAATAACTAATTGCATTGGTTACAATTATTATATCACTTATAATTTACGATATTATAGTGGGATTAACTTAAAAACAAACTTTTCCTTGATATTTCAGTATTTTATAGTAGCACTATAAATAGAAGCAGCTTTGCGCTTTTAGCCACAAGAGGAAGCCTTTTCGATTGATTTCGCCGCGGTTTGTTTAGCTAGTCGGAGTCGAAACTCCTTACAATTATAATACACTTTTACAGCCAAAAATAAAAATGACAAAGTATAGCTTTAAAATGGGATCGTCCTTTTCCTAATCGACATGACCGATAAAGTTCCACAATGAAATGCACAAGCCGCACACGCACACATTCCAGCTGCACACGGAGTTGCACAAATTCGTGCAGGCGCCGTACGGAGTGCGCGCGCGCACGCGGCCCGCCTCGCTGCAGGCGCCGCGCCCCGCCACGCCGCGCGCCGCGCGCCGCCGCCCCGACACCGTCGTAGTGCCCGCCTCCGACCCGGTACTACACCCCTCCCTGCCCTCCCTGCCCTCCCCGTGTTACCCGTTACCTCTCCTCTTAGTAATCCTATTGCCCTAATTACATCAACTGCCTATAGCAACTTTATACTTTTTCCCTTTGCTTTATCCTTCCTTTTGTCATTTTGAGTAAATTTTGGTTATTTTGTTGTTGTGTATGTTGCGATTACCTGGTTTTGAATAACCACTTTTGAGAGACTATTTTATACCTAACTGTAAATATTTGTGTTTGGTACAAAATGTTACACATTTAGGTTGAGATATGATATTGATAAATAATGATGTTCATTCGATGAACTCACAGATTTTGTTTGGGGTTTGGGGTATTTATTAGGTGTAATTATTTTATGGATCATCTTTCCAGCTTATATTTCCGATTTCCGAGTTTAAATCTGTCATAGATTTGGTTTCTTTAATAGTAATTGTTTTTGTTGGGAGTTGATTGGCAGTCTTCTTATTTTGGCTTATTGTGATGTTAGTGGCTTTTGAAATGGTGCTTTTTTTGTTTAGTTCTAGAGGGTATATAACTAATTATGTTTATTTAACACTTATAAAAGTTATCTAATATTAATAAGTAACTAATATTTTTAATTGTATAACTAATTTATTTATTTGTATATTCATATAGTAAATAGTTAACAATATCAATTTATGTATTGATTATGTATTATTTATTTCGGATATAATTTATAAGTTAAATGTATTCAATAATATTATATATATATTACATACATATAATAAGTATGAGTACATAAAAAAAAATATTACACATGGACATCTCCATAGCCTATTTTAAAGGAAATTAAATGATTGTCATTCATGTACAAGCACTTATCTAAATAGATGGATGTAAAATCAACCTTTTTTAAAATTATATGTAATGAAAAATAAAAATAAAATATTTTATTAATTTTGTATTGGATTTTTTTAGCTTGGCTTCAAATTTTTAGGGGGAATTTTAATTATTAAATATTGCTTAAACATTGTTTGAAGGGAGCCACATCGCCATTTAAACAAAATACTGTTATACTTATCTTCTTGTTTCAGATTCATAAAGAATTACACAGATTTGTAAACGATTCTCCACAAAATAAAACAAATAAATGCAATATGTCGTCACCTCGTAGAATGAAATTTATGAGGTCTGAGAGTATTGGGGAAGATGTTGTGGATTATAGTTGTAACGTTAGTCCGGTAAGTTTGCTAAAAATATTACTAAAATAATGTAAAATGTGGTTTTTCAAAGTCACAAATAGAATGTTATATTTATTTTAACAATAATTACAAAGCAATTCAATTATACTTTTTAATCTTTTTCTTCTATAATCAAGTTTGTAAGTGATTTTTTAAGAAACAATGTAAAATTTTAAGCGATGTCGTAATTATAAATATTATACGGCTAGCAAAACGAGCAGAGTAGTGATTGGATAGTTATAAATTTTGATCTTATCTTTTGCATAAAAAAAATTATATTAATCATCTTAATCTTTTTACGCCTACCTTACAAAACGTTGCAGATGTGGAAACACAGAGCATTTTCAAAATAATTTTATCTGCTATACATTATTGACATGTTTTCCAAGACAACGAAAGTGTTTTCCAAGAAAACAAAAAATGACAACGAAAGTTAATTAATACATTCTCCAGGGTCTAAACATAGAAGCACTACTCGCTGGCACGAAGGGTACGGCTGGTATCTCCGGGGGTACAGCTGGTTGCTTCGGGAGTGCAAGTGAAATGCTGAGGCCTCGTGAGGCAGAATGGGCTAAGAGGGTAGCAAGAGCAGTGATTGAATTTGCAAAGTGTTGGATGCATTTTGTTGTGGAGAGATGTGATAGGGGACGCGGTTTGAGACCTAGGTTGGTGGATTATTTCACTTTTTAAATTTATTTTGTTAATTTATATGTTCATTTATTACATTATTTGTCTATAAATTCATTTATTTGTTATTTTTGACAATTCTGTCAATTCATTTATTCATAGGTAGTTCGTTCATTTACCTTTTCTTATAATTTTCATTTATGAATTAATTGTTGATTCATTTGTTTACTTATTTCTTATTTAAGTATTTTTCTTTGCTATGTTTTATTTTTAAAAAATACGTCATGAACTAGAAGTATTCGGTTTTTTTTATAGGTGGGCAAGTCAAGGTCTGGAATTTTTGATGTTATCATGCGATCCCTGTAATACCAAACATTTGACCGACGAAGAGTTTGAGGTAAATTGTTAATTAATTGCAATAAGAGTAAGATTCATGAGGCCAGTCGTGGCGCAGGGACATAGGCGTACAACTATAAACACGACAGGTTGTAGGTTCGATTTCCAATCAAGGAAATGAAATATTCAATATTTTCATTTCCTCGCTCTGGTAACGAGGCAACGAGGCGCGGCGTCGATTTCTGTTCCACGCAATACACAATCCCTCCGCAATTCGTAATCGCCTCCATAATTCGGAGGAAAATGAGGGACAGAGTGTCTTAACACTAGGTTCTTTACCCTTACCCCGCTGTGTGCGAGATATACAGTGTGAAGCAATTAAAAAAAATATTTCATTAAAAGGCCTTCGTGGCACAGCTGCACAGTGTCGTACCTTCCTTTAGGGGGAATTATTATTTTCATTCCTTTGCTCTATCAGAGCAAAACAAATATGTCCACATGCTCTGCTATGAGCAGGAGGCACGAGAGAGCTGTATTTATTTATTTCTTTGAAAACAAAGAACAATATTCTGTTTTACAACAGAATGATTTAAATATGAGAATATTTTCTTACAATTATTTACGCATATTTAACTAAATAATAATTATTATTCAACAGGAATTAAAACAACTAATGGACGGTTGTATATCCCATGTAGTCGGTTCTCGAGGTGCTTCGAACTCGCTAACACCGTCAGCACCGCACCGACAACGACATAAAATACATGTATGTATGAACTCTTAACTTAGCTTCAGGCAAGAGTATGAAATTTGGCACAATTATAATTTATATTGAGGAGGAGTGCTGAATGATAAATATTTTTTTTTTTAATATAATGCTTATAAATATATTAAATTAATATAACAAAGAACACACACTACCATATAATGATTAACAATATACATTTCTGTATAAAGCGATCGTGAGTAGTTTTTTCTGCTCTTCCAAATTAACATACAATAATTTTAATTTTTATATGCAGAGTCCATTATCAAGCACAAGTAGTACAACCAGCAGGGATGGCGTCGCACCCCCTACTCCACCCCCCGAGGACGTCACTGATAACGCTGACAACACACCCTTGAGTCTACATAGATATGAGGATGCTTGTAAGTAACTAACTAAAACTAGCTTCACGTTTTATCCCTAGCGGGGTGGTCAGAGAGAACGGAGCGCCAAACGCTACGGTCTCTACATACCTCTTTCGCCTCGTCCACTGTCATCAACCCCTTCATACATGCCCTCCGGGGGGCCCTCATGCTTTTCACGTGACCTTCCTCCAGTATCTTTGATACTGTGTTTTCGAAGGTCAACCGAGGTCTCCTCTCTTACCGTTCACTTTTCCATCATAAATCTTTTTTGCCATTCTATCATCACTCATTCGTTCGACGTGCCCAAACCTTCTCACGTTGACATCCTCGCTAGTACCGGCCATTCTGTGTACCTCTTCATACCTCGCATATCCTACGAAGAGATTGCATCTGCACAGCCGTATGGCAGCCGTTAACCTGGTAACAAGGCAGCCATACCCCTTTCCACATCCATCTCGTATCTTCCATCACTACTGGACATACTTCCCAAATATACCACTTCATTCACTTGTTCTAATAAACCCATTTGTTCTGATTGTAAATACATCTTTATTATTTTACCTTTAAAATTAAATAACGAGAGTCAGAGATTTCGGAGAGAGAGAAAGAGAGAGTAGACAATATGGCTTCCGCCATGGTCGCTCAACCGGTGATCTTCTGGTTTACTTTACCCACCGCTGGGCTGCGGCTATTGAAAGCAAGGGAGAGGGCCTGGCAGTTAGTTTGGACATGGCGAAGACCTTTGATCGACTGCGGCATCAGGCACTCCTGGCTAAACTTCCATCCTATGCAAGTGGATCGCCGATGAGCTTTCTCACTGGGAGCAGCATCAAGGTCGCTGTCGACGGTGTTTGCTCCAAACATATGCCCGTGAACGCTGGCGTTCCCCAAGGCTGCGTGCTGTCCCCTACGCTGTTTCTTCTGCATATCAATGACATGTTAGAGGATTCTAGCATTCATTGCTAGTAAACAGCGTCCACTGGACGCTGTTTACTCCGGCCGAGCAAGTCATTCTCGGGAAAACGCTGAGCAGTGCCGAAATAAACTTGTGTCTTCTGCTGAGGCATCCCTCGACAATGTCTCCTCATGGGGTGAAAGGAACTTAGTTCAGTTCAACCCCCTGAAGACACAAGTTAACCACTAAAAAAAAACCATTTATCGTATCGCCATTCTTTCAAAACACTCCCCTTACAGCCGCGACCATTATCAGTATATTGGGTTTTTATGTTTCGAGTGACTGCCAGTATCGCAATCATATGGAAGGCGAAGTGAAGTCTCAGTAAGGCCTGTAAGGCCAGTAAAGCCTCGAAAAAAATGGGGGTCAACAAAGCGAGACGGTACTACTAGGTTCGGCCCCATATGGAGTATTGTTCTCATCTCTGGGCTGGTGCACCCCAGTATCAGCTTGAACCATTTGATCGCATACAACCTAGAGCCGTTCGAATCATTGGGGACCCAATGATCTGTGAAAGGCTTGACACTTTGACTTTGCGTAGAGACGTCTCCTCGCTGTGCGTTCTCTACTGCATTTATCATGGGGAGTGTTCTGAAGAACTATTTGACCTGTTACCTGCCGCCGAATTTGCTAACCGCACGGTACGTCACAAGCTAAGATATCATCCACACCACCTGGATACGTGGCAATCCACTACTGTGCGGTTTCGTAGGAACTCCCTTCTACGCGCCACGGAACTGTTGAATGGCCTACCCGCGGCGGTGTTTCCAGGTAGATAGAATCTTCAAAAAGCGCGTCTATCTGCAGCTTAAATCAATCAGGTGACCCGAACGCTCGTTTCGCCGAACGTCTTGTCCTTTTCCATAAAAAAATATAGATATATTTACATAGAATACGCCCGCACACAGCTGGGTAGACAGAGGGAACCTCCATTTTCCGGCGAATTCCAGCATGGCGTATTGTATGGCGGAACTCAACGCCGCGCTTTGCCTCGATACCAGATCGAAGAAATGAAAATATTAAATATTTCATTACTAGAACATGTTGCGCTTGCAGTTACACTTTGTGCCCCAGCGCCACGACTGGCCTCTGGATAGATTATAGTTTTGTAATTAACATTGAATTATCTAAATATCTAATAGGGCTCAAAATGATAAATTAATCCTATCTGGTATATGTATCTGCATATCCACTCCATTACAAGGTGGTAATACCAAGATTATTATAAAATTGTAATTTTAAATATTATCATGTGCAAAATTACAGACATTCGAAACAGAATTGTTTTTGGTAAATGAATCTCATATTTTTTACAAATACATTTCTTATATGAAAGAATTCATGATAAAATAAAGAAAAATATACAAGCATGTCTATTTTTTTCGCAGCTCGGAGTAAACGTCTAATAGAAGCGATATCTCATCTGGACGAAACAAGAGATGAAAAGCTACGTAATTCTAATACAGTTGGAAAAGTTCTAGAATCTAGCACAAAGTTCTACGAACCGAAGTTAAGACAAGTTACCTTTAAATGGCAGAGAGGATTGAAGATCGGCGCCGGGACCTTTGGAAAGGTAAAAGGAAGATTGAATTAATAAAATAAAACAAATATTTATACATTTTTACATTTCTGTACAATTTTTCTCTCGGGTATCTCGAGTTACAATTATTATTTCTAATATTTAATTGCATACCTTTCAAGAACAAGACAGCCTAGTATGTAAATCATAAGATATATCTACCGATACCTAAGATCTTAAAATACATTTTGTCAAAATAAATATCAATTTTATTTGTATTTAACCAATTATATTTTTTATAGGTGTATACAATAGTAAACATTGAAAGTGGTCAGTTACTAGCTATGAAGGAACTGAACGTCGGCGCCGGGGACCGCCGCGCCTTGCAGCGCGCCGCCAACGAGCTGAGAGTGTTGGAGGGTGTTTTACATCCCCACCTTGTGAGATATTACGGCTGTGAAATGCATCGGGTTAGTTATTTATTTACATATCGAGATATGTGTTTTGTGCTTGACATTTTTAGAATTGTAGAATTTAATTAGATGAGGCAAAGCTGCGCTTTTCTTCCAAAGCGGTAAGATATGTATACCTTTAAGTTTTTACTTTAAGGGTTATAAGTATATTCAGTTATAAATTCTTTCAAACCACTGCATTTTTTTTAAATTTCCATTTTTTTTATTTAATTCGTTATGGTGACATTGTTTTTAACTTTTGCTAACTAATACATTTCCTTTATTATTTTTATATGAACATTACTTAGCTTTTCTTTCATTCCTCAATACATATAAAGTAAAAACTGTATCGCATCTGTATTATTTATTACTATAAATGCTTTATATATTATTTTAATTTATTTAATTTACAAAATAATATTCCAGGAAGAAATGCTCCTCTTCATGGAACTCTGTGTGGAAGGGTCGTTAGAAGCCCTAGTAGCGACATCTGGCGCACTAGAGGAACACACGGTGCGGCGTTATACCGCACAGTTGGTCAGTGCCGTGGCAGAACTCCACGCGAGGGCCATTGCACATAGAGATATTAAGAGTGAGTTTGTAACTAGCTAGATATAGAAGCTTCTTGTTTTACTTACCGTGAATGCCGTGAGTGTGGGTTCAATTCCCACTGGACGACCTAGTGTCTTAACTAAAATACCTCTATGTTAGTGTAAGCGCGATATAGTATTCATTAAGGGTCGTAAAAAATAACTATAAATAGAGAGCAAACTAGTGTTAACTAAACTACAACAACTATTAAACTAGTGTTAAGACAGAATGTGAAGACAAGACATTTCGACGAGTCTCCTCAAATAGTGATGGAACTACGTACGAACCGTCGTACGTACAATCAGATGCAATTTTGTAGTACAAAAAATATTATCTTTATATATTCTCATATAACACTTTAATTAAAAACAACAACAAGCGCGAGTCGGACTGGCCTGCCGAAGGTTTCGTACAAAAATTACAAAAAATGTATAAAATTTAGCAGCTAGCATCTAAAGGTAGTACTAAAAACTAAAGGTAGTTGGTTTGTTCAGAAAATGAAGAGATTGTAGATCAGAGTATATGATTTGTATTTCTACTCGATATCTCTTAGCGTTAATGAGATAAAGTCTCTTGACACACGGACAGACAGACGGACAGGCGGAAAGACGAACGGACGGACAATAAAGTCACCTTATGAGAGAGAGAGTGTCTTTGTTCCATAAAAGGTGGGTGGCAAAATATAATAGCAATAATAAAATAAATTTTCAGGTGGCAACATTTTCTTAACAAATGAAGGACATTGTCTTAAACTTGGTGACTTTGGTTGTGCGGTTAAGATACGCGCTAACACTACGGCACCGGGAGAGCTACAAGGCTTTGTTGGAACGCAAGGTTAATTTTTATTTCTATTAAATATACTTAATTAGAGACTCATATTTATCAATTAATATATATTTTCGTGATGAATGAAGTTAATGAAGTCATTTATAATTTAATCTTATATTTTTTTCCCGCATAGCCGGGACAGAGAACCCAGTGTTAAGATACTCCGTTCTCCGTGAACAGCATAATTTCGATGAGTTGAGTTGAGACCATTTGTGTTGAGTGGTGGTGAATAAAAAAAAATTATGTATCTATATATGTTATTGCCCAGAAATAAGATTGAACCAATAACCATTATGTTAACGGTTCTACACTGTATCGATTCTTATAATTATAATTTTGATAACATTTGTACATTTGACAGCGTACATGGCGCCCGAAGTGTTCATGAAGTCGTCGGGGCACGGCCGCGCCGCCGACATCTGGTCGCTCGGGTGTGTTGTCACGGAAATGGCTTCTGGAAAGGTAACGTTTTATTTTGTTACATACGTACAATACATTCATAGCTTCACGCTTTATCTCTAGCGTAGTAGTCAGCGAGAACGAAGCGCCAAACGCTGCGGTCTCTACATACCTCTTTAGCCTCGTCCATCATCATCAACCTCTTCATAAGTGCCCTCCGGGAGGGTCTTTATACTTTTTACGTGACCTTCCTCCAGTATTTTTGATACTGTGTTTCCGAAGGTCAACCGAGGTCCTACCTCTCTTACAACTCACTATTCCATCATAAATCTTTTTTGCCATTCTCTTATCACTCACTCGTTCGACGTGCCCAAACCAGCTGAGCACTTCTTCATTCTCACAGTGATTTCCTCGCTAATACCTGCCATTCTATTGTTTTATTTTTAAATATAGTTATTTCATTATATATGGATAGGTAAATATCACTAATTTTTAGCTTCACGCTGTATCCTGCACACAGCTGCATAGACAGAGAGAATTTGGGAACCTAGTGTTAAGACACTCTGATCTCATTAAAACACTTCCGTTCCCCACTTCCCGCCGAATTCTGGAGGCATTACGTGTTGAGTAGCGGAACTCAACGCCACGCTTTGTCTCGTTACATTTTATATGAAATAAAAATATTAAATTGTGGGAATCAAGTCCACCAACCTGTCGCATTTACAATCGCAAGCTGGTGTCTCTGTGCCAGTGAAGTGAAGTCGTCACTTATTTAATTATGAAGATAGGATTGTCTGTTATATTATAAATATATTTTATTTTATATCTAATTTAGACGAAATTGTAATTTTAAGATGAGATTAATCTGTTAAAATTCATAAACTTAAATATTATATTTCTTTTCAAAATAGCTATTAATGTTAATGTTTTAACAAAACTATGTAGTGACAAGTGACGTTCAGAATTTGATTCCGTGAGGCGCGGGTTCGAGTACTTACGTTCTTTCTTTCTAAATAAAATACTACTACGCTTTATTTTCCCTCTTGTCCCCAACAGCGTCCGTTCTCCGAATACGACAGCAACTACCAGATAATGTTCGTGGTGGGCATGGGCGGGCGCCCGCACGTGCCGCCCGCGCTGTCCGAGGAGGGCCGCCAGTTCTGCGTCGGCTGCCTCACGCACGACCCCGACGCGCGGCCGCGAGCTGACGCCCTCGCCATGCACCACTTCCTCAAGGTAAAGAGATGGGGTGTTCACGACCCCGACTCAATGCATCCATAGGGTAGAGTGAGAGTGTGTGTTGTACCTCCTTGTATGACAATTGGACTAAGGCATTGGATGATGCAGTTAACGTGGCTAAACACTGCCAAGACTCAATGTTTAGGCAGTCGTAGTTTATTTGTATTTGTACTAATAATATAAAAATAAAAAAGTTGTTTGGTTGACCACATTAATTTCGGAAACTCCAGGTTAAAATTGAATAATGGTGTTGTGTTGGATAGTCCATTTTTCGAGAAAAGCTATTGACGGCAACTTTAGCTATTTAGCTATTGATAGACATCAAGTTAATCGTCTCAATAAAATTCACTGCATCTGCAATCAGAGATATCTCCCGCATTTAAAACGTATCATGTGTCATAGCAGGGTGATATGACACTCCGTTCCCACTTTCCGCCGAAGGTATTACGTGTTGAATGGTGGAACTCAACGCCGCGCTTTGCCTCATTACCAAAGCGAAGAAATAAAAATATTAAATATTTCATTTCCTCGAATTCGAATAGAACCAACAGCCTGTCCGTCTACAGTCGCACGCGTGAGCACCTGCGTCACGACTAGCCTCGAAACCTACTGTAACCAGAAAAATAAAACATGAAGCATAACAAATATCATTTACTGATACAAGTCTTACAGAATAGTAAAAAGTAAATATAATATTTCAGGTGAAGTCTGATGACGACTGTAAATGTGAGCCGGCATACCTCATCACGACGAATCAACAGAAAATATAAGAAAATTGGCAAATTTTACTCAAATTCAAACTCAGAGGAGTCAAGTAAATAGTTGTATTTAATATAATGAACTTAATACACATACTTACGTACGTACATACATTTTATGTAAATGGATCTACATATATTATTTTATTCTTAATGGGCATCTTTGAAAGAGAAAAACAGAATCTAAGCTAAATAATCAATCGACGTTGAATATATTTTGTTTTAACTCGTGGCGTAATTTTATATAATGAATAATTAACTAGATTGTGTTTCAATATTTTATAAATTGAAATGTATTTTTTATAAGAATGTGTAAAAAATATTGTATCGTCAAATAGACTTAGGGATGAGACACTAACAGTCTTGATTTCAATTCAAATGAAAATTGATTAGAATTGTTTTATTTATACGACAATTCCAATGAAATTGTGTGTAAATATAAAAGTAGGCAACTATAAAAATGTTATTATAAATGTATATTATGTATATGTGTATGTTTAAATACATATTTATTCTATTCCCACCTTTCACATGCCATTACCTATATATATATATATATATATATTGAAATAAAAACCTATTGATGCCATTTTTTTGTATAACATAATGCACTAGTCGTGGCCCGCAACTTTGTATGCGTAGACTTTAAGGGAGAGATTTAAAGGAGAGATTTCGAGAAATGCTCTTTTAGTGCTCGATTATTCTCCCTTATATACCTACATGCCGGATTTCTACTTTCTATGTCCAGCAGTTCTGTCAGTCCCTGAGTAACGGAAGAGTTTCATATGTATAGATTTATTAGTATATTGCAGAATGGTGTTTGGAAAGTTTGAAATTTCAATGTGGCAGTTTTATTAATAAACCTGTCACTGTTATAAAACATTAATTATATAAGCATTATAAAAAAATGTACTTAAGTATTCATTGATACTATATATTCTACTAATATAACACTGCAGCACTTATAAGCAGCTTCTACAGCAACTATGTATGTATATCTATATAGTACTTTGTGATATACACTTCTAGATAACAAGTTTCTCTTTGATAGTCGCTGGTTCGATTCGTTTTGTCGAATATTTGCAAAATATTCATTTTGAAATTGTCTTCTTACTTCATGACTGTCTTTAGATAATAAGTAAAATATATAGTGTTTCTAAAAAAAATGTTTTAAAGATTTAATAAAATCATTTGTTTGTTGGAATATATTGTGTAATCGTTATTAATACTGTAATTGTATTTTTGTATGTATAGACTTGTTAAGTCTAAAAGGATTTGTAAAGTTGTATGTTGTTAATGAAATAAATTATGGTCTGTAGCCAAAAAGGCATATGTATAAAATTTAGGATTCAACTAAATAATGTATTTAAAAAATAAAATTGACGGATAATTTAGCTAGTATAATTATAGAGTGCCACTTTTTATATATATTTGAGTGCCACTTAATTTGAAGAAATGAAGGGTTAACATTGGTTTCCCTTTGTCTACGTACTGTTTGTGTAGGAGACGTGTCTAGAAGTATATATTTAGATATATAAAATAACGTGTCATATTGTAAAATGTTAATGTTTTGTTCTATTTGTGAAAGGATTTTTGAAACGGGTGCCAGTTAGAAAAAATAATTTTACCTATTTTATGCCCCTAATGTGAGTTGGGGATTGTGTTAAAACTTTGTTAAATTAAAATAAATAAAATATGTTTTATAAAATTATGTATTTTGAAATTATAAACCTTTTTTTTGTTAGAAGTGTTAATATAACTTTATTATAAATTCGAAATGTAAAGGCAGTTGGTATTGATAAAGTTTATCCTATAATAGTAATCTTGTAACTCGCAAATCATTCAGGGTCAGTCTACTGCGTTAAATACAGCAGCTAACAGAGAGGAAATTCACTCTTCTATAAAATCTCTTTCAGTACCTAGCGCACTACAATATAGTATACCACCAAAAACTAAAATTACCTTTTGTAATTCGCTAACTTTTTGCAAATAAGGACTCAAATTTAGTCTATTTTGTGAGACCGACATATATTAATAACAAAGGCATGCCAGTAATTAGTATTTTTTTAGCTTCTTCCCGCACATAGCAGGGTAGACAAAAGGAACCTAGTGTTAAGACATTCCATTTACTTTAAGACGCTTCCACTACCCACTCTCACGGGCGGAACTCATCACCGCGCTTTGCCTTGTTACCAGTGTATTTAATCGAGTGGGAATCGAACCCACAACCTGTTGCCTTATCGTCGTACTCTTGTGCCCCCGCGCCACCAGCATGACTGGCCTCTATATTGATATAGATAACATTTAGTAAGATGCGAGTTACAAGTATGTTTGATATGAAATATTGCTTGTAATTTTGTGAGAAATGTATAGAAATGTTATTTTAAATAATATGTGATGTTTTGAATTTTATGACTGCGAAATAAAAACAGTAATAAATTAAAGCAGGACTTTTTATTTACTTTCATGCTTTTTAGAAATAATAACGTATGGTACTTGCTGTACCATTATTATTATTTTCTTGCTTTTTGCAATTTATGTTATTTTTGAGATTTTTTACAAGAAATTTAAGTTTTTACATATACAGGACCACTTTAAATGGAACCACAATTTTTATTTAAAATCCCATAAATAAAAAAGTTATCTTTTCAAACAAACTAAATAAGAAATTTATTGTTGTAATATAAAAACGCCATTTTAAGAACTGAAAGTCAAAGAATGGTTGAGGTATCACGATTAGTATCTTTAGGTATGGGTTTAAAATATTTTGCCCTATATGCTGTTCCCGTAAAAGGAGCGCTGACACTTCCGTCCTGTATGTAGAAATGTTAAAAATGTTAGTAGATAATTCTGCGTAAAATAGAATATTAGAGTGAAAGAAATGACCGACACACACACAGTGTATTAGTATAAGTAGGGAAGCAAAACGACGGGCGAGGGTTTGCTTTCTAGTCCGTTCGACGGCCGCAAGTTGAGGTTGACTTCCTCACAGGCAGCCACATAGCGCTTGCATATTTCCAGGGATAGAGTATCCTCTTCCCCATCCACCCGGTGTCGCTGTAAAGCCAGTTAGGCTACCAGCATTAACTACAAGTTCGAAAAAAAAAGACGGGTGGGGCATAATGACGCTTCGTGTGACAATTGGCACTAAAATTTAAATAAATAGTATTTTTCGATCTTTCATTGTTTTTATTCTGAATTCCAAGCCCTGCAAATATGAAATTTTACAAGGTAAATAAAAAACAAATTTCCCACAGATAGTTTATTCGGAGCAAACATTGAATTGACACATTTATTACAGCACTAGTGATATGTTATTACAGTCTGCTATCAGTTAGTGATAAGTGATAACTAACACAGAACACTCATAGTTGTGCTCTCTAGTCACTAACATGGTCACTAACGTGGTCACTGACATTGGGATACATTGTAATGTTATACATTATGAGCATATAAAAAAATACTAATAATATATCGAGCTAAAGAAATATGTATATCCTTTCTTTGTCTTTAACAGTTTTTGGAAATTAATGTTGTTATAAAAATAAAAATTTAAATATGAATTAAATTTTATTTGAAGGTAAGTTAAACTACTACTATTTGAGTTAATCATTAATTGGAATTTATATTCCGAAAATATTAATATATTTATTATTTTATTTTATTTAACACAAAAATGTATATGCAAAATTATTATACCATTTCTAAGTCAGCATTTTCTAATATGATCATAATTCTATAACATTACATTACACATTTCTATAAAACAGTTAAATTTTTAAATATTTGACATAAACTTTGGCTAGGAAGGTGATATACGAGTATTATGTAAATACAATATATTACTTCAACACTTCTATACGACAATCAACTACTGTATAATTTAATAATCAATAGAATATGTCAATAAAAGTGATAAATTAAAAATGAAATATATAGTATAACATTTATAAAGTATAACATTTATTTACTCCGTTAACTTTAGAAGTTTTTAAAATAATGTTATTTTTTTTTAGATTAAATGCAAATAACTGTGCGTCATTATAAGTATCAAAATATAATTGTTAAATATTCAGTATGTTTTTTAATAATGCGAAGGAACTAAGTAGGGTCAAGTTGAGAACAGTAGATGTTTCCTTAATATAGCAATATTTAACTGTCACTTCGGCGTCGGACTGTGTGGCGCACCACCAACTTTTAAAAAGGACGACCACAACCGCTGTGTCAAGAGCGAAGCGACAAAGAAGAAGAAGATAAGTATGTATGGGGGTTGCTGGGTTGCTGATCAAAGAATTACTTTCCAAGGTAAATTACACGAGTTTTTATTTGTTTTCATTAATATTTAAAGATTGATTAATTGTTATAATTTTGATGGCAAGTGGCGTTGATGCAGCGGACAGCGGCATAAATTCGCTTAACTTTTGGCAGACTAGATTTTATTTGTACGCTATTGGACTCAAAATGGCAACGGCGTCTACAGTGACTCCAGTTTAAAAGGTGCACAGTGACTCATGAGTCTTCATTTGTTAAGTACTCGACCAAACAAGTTACTAAATTCCAAAATATCATTAAATAGTTTAGCAATAGGTATATGTATGTTGTAGTCACTTACTTACACCCACCACAATACAGACTATAATTTACATTTCTTTACTATTTAGAATGTCGCGTCGCAAGAGTGACACTGGACGGAAAATCAGAAATACCTCCGAAGATGATATATGGTGACGTGGAATAGTTTTTATTAGGAATGGACTTTCCATGCATTGAAAGAAACAAAAGTACTGTTAGCTACTTTAAAGCATTATTACTGGAAAAGTATCTAAAGTGTTAAAGTTGATTTTAATTGATTGATATTATAACTGTATGTGACTGATGTTGATGAATATTAGACTTGAGAGATAAATATAACATAAATAAATACACATAACTGAATAAATATCATAGTTTTATTTGACTATTATACTACCATATAGAGTGACTGTGCATTGCAGGATCGAATCACTAGAGTCACTAGAGACCGGTACCGGTACACAATGGCTCATTTCCCATTAAAAAAAAAAAGTAATCCCACAACGATAACCGATATTGATTTCATTGGAAAAGTGATAATGTAGGCAGAAAAATTACTAACTAAGGTATGGTTTTTGTTGCTTTAACTTTTCAGCTCATCATTTTAACTTTTTTTTTCAAAATTTTACCGACTGATAAAGGTAGTCCCGACTTGACCCTAATAGAAAATACTAGGATCTGAAAAAATTTGGACAGTAATAAAAATTTCAAATTTTTTCATATAACTTTCAATCAAATTCTGAAGTGCGAACTTTTTAAATGGCTAAACATTTTATAACATTTAAAACAATACATTTTTAACAACGACTACCCACTCATAAAAAAAGTGCTACCACGAATTTCTATACAATTTTTTTCTACACAAAGTGCTAGTTGGTAGTATTTATTATCAAATAACACAATAAATATATTCTAAACAACAAACAAATATAATATTTAATAAACGTTTTATAATATATTTGACTAGATTTGGCAAATGAATGAGAACACAAAGCGTTACACTTTAAACATAAATAAAACCGAGGAACACCATACTCTATAGAATGGTCTCTAGTATTGATGACATAGGTAAGTATTTATGTCAATTTTCCATACGGTCATTTCTTAACTCTAATCGAGACATCGATTGAATCGTATTTTTCTAACACTTTAATAAAATTTAAGACAATTTATACTAAATTGAAAAATATATAGCATAATTTTGATATGTTTCGATTTCATAATCACTTAATTATAGGAAATGGTTACCTTATTCCAATCTCTAAGAGATAAAATACAAGATATTTAATAGAATGTAAATTTTATAATATGTAGATAATATTTAAACACTAAGCTTACAATAATATCTAAAATTTTTGATTATAACATTAATAAATATATATTCTTGCAATACAAGTATTTACGAATAAAATAAAGTGAAGTTTTTCATTTATTAAAAAATGTTAGGTATATATATATAATATTTTAAAAGCAATATATCTACATATAAGTATTTATATTGATATAAAGTGTATACCTATATAATATATTTTAAGCGACTACGCCGAAGTGTCGTCAGATCTACAGTCTTAAGAGCTAAAACTTTGATATGTTTTCGATATTCTTGGTCTCCATCGTGAGACCGACCTCTTGATATGTATACGTTACCTTAAACCTACGCTTACATCGATTTTACACTATAATATTATAATTATGACGTAATTGTACAATAATCGATAAAAACTGAAGAACATCGATGTGTTTTATATAAAATTGAAGAAAAAATAACTAAGCCACTTTAACACACAATAAATATAATATATAATTGTCAAATAACACAAACATATTCAAAGTATAAAAGTAAAATTAATTTAATTTACCTTCGCCATTTTATATTTAAACAATCGACGAAAAAAAAAATCAATAAATGTGTTTATATATAAATCCTAAATTAGTTATAATTTAGAGATATATGATTATTTATTACGCGTTTAAAATTGACATAGATTTTGTTCAATATAAAATTGCACGGTAGTGGTTCAAGCCAAGTTCAGGCTCCTACGTGAGGCGTCGGAAGCGATAGATACTTAGTAAAAACGTTTATTTTACAAATCTATTCGTTATGTTATCACCACAGCATTGACAAGATCCTACATTTAAATTTCTTATGGCTAACTTAATTTTAAATTCTTAACAATAACGATTTTACTTAACGATAAGTTACTTTACTCATAGAAAACTTCGCTCTCGTAATTAAAGACTCATTGAGATCTTTTCTTTATATTTTCATAAGTTTCTCTAATTGACAGATAGAAATATATATTTTTATATTATAATATATATTTTTTTGGTATTAATAACAGTAGTTTAGAGTACAAATCCGTTGAAATTGTTTACATATTGTAAATAATTATTTTCTTAATAATTTTTATGTTTTAGTCTTTCTCGTCTGAGTATAATTGTCATATTGAATACGAAATATTGTGAAATCGCACTGCAACGTTTTCCTGAAAAGACCGCAAACATATTGAGTGAAAGGTCATTATTATAAATATATAATTTAATAAAATTGTTCGTCAAATACGAGAGCGAAGCTACAAAAAACGATTTGTGTCTTTTGTTTTTCTAAAAAGCTTAATTATTTAAGATTCTGTATAAATATGATATAAAATAAGCTGCGATTTTTAAACAACAAACAACATGTAGAAAAACAACATTTAAAAATAGGAATCTTTAATAGCCTAAAGCTTAGCTTTTATAGAAGTCTAATAAAATTCAAACACTAACTACCGCCGTAAATGCTCATCTATTATATATGTATGTATATAAGCGAATACTATATTCATGTAAAAAATATCGTAACAACGTTTTAATCCCAAAAAAGAAGAAAAAGAAAATCGAAATAGAAAACTAATATACGGGTTGTATATTATCTCAATTACGAAATTAAGACCTATTCAGTAGTGGACGTTTTGTTTTATAATGTTTTCAAATATTAAATAAATATCTCTATTAAAATATCGTAAGAAATTGAATGTAGCAGAATTTAAATGTTTATCTCTTATACAGGGTGGAAGTGTAAGCACCACTTTAAATGAAACCACAGTTTAAACTACTCTATAAAAACCTAATATAAATTAGAAAAAAATTAATTCCCAAAAATGAAAAAGTTATTTTTTCAAACAAAATAAATAATAAAATTACCATTTTAAAATAAAACGCCATTTGTAAGGACGACGCACGCACACATAAACCTATCAAAGGGAAACCGCCGCATACGCCTCATTCCGAAATCGAGTCGTAGGTATTGGCGATAAAGTTCAAAGTTGTTTAACCTTTAGTAGTATTTTTGTAGTAGCAAGTGTTTATGTTATTGAGATCTATACGTATAATCGCGTGACACGAAATACAGGTATGGATAAAAATCGTGAAATGAAAAAAAAAATCCTACGTCTGTTATATAAACTGTTGAGGCATCTTGATTAAATTTTTTAGGTATAGGTTTGAAATATTTTAACCTATATGCTGTTTCCGTAAAAGGAGCACTGCCTCTTCCACCCTGTATACTGTGTCACCATAATTATAACTGTACAAATAATATAGTAAGTTCGTGCTATTGTATAATAATCTTTTATTTTGTGGCGACTGTTAGTAAACCGAATAAAATATTATATCATTATCTTTAACATCATCAAGATCATCGTTGTCACTATCTCTGGGCTCTATCTATTGAAGTCAATCATTTCAACAGCGATATTAAAATATGAAGGTATGATTTAACTGGTTGTATATTGTGCTCAATTCTAAAGGCGTGGGTTCAAATTCTGCTACATGAACGTAAATACTTACGAAAATTTTAATATGAAAAAAATGTTGTGCCTAGAACAAACGTTGTTACGACAATTTTTGTTTCATATGTTCTTTTATGAATTTGTATATTCAATATAATATTTTCTTTTGGCTTCTAATAACAATGAATAAACATTAAACACTAAATTTTGCAATATCTATAATAATTAATTTTGATTATAATTTTCAAATATCTCATCTATGATGAAGGATTCTATTTAAAAAAAATAGTAATCTACCTAAATATGAGCGATAAGTGTATAACATCGATGTCTGTAGTCATGACGTGCCTATTATATAATACAGTAAGTATATTTACATAAAGTCAATCTATTGATCCTTCAACCCACCAAGCAATCAATGCGTCAATCATTCAATCACTGTTTTTCCATATAAGCAATAACATTTGTAGAGTACACAGGCAGACAGACAGACAGACAGCCGAATATTTAGTCAATCATCATAAAACTAAACATTCATAAACAAAATACATCATTTCGTAAGTTTTAGCATAAGAATTGGCTCAGAGCAACAACGTGTAATAGAAACTAACTACAATAAATAGATTCAATACATCTAAATTAATATTTAATATATTTTTGTATTTATTTAATAAATGCAAAATGTTTTGTATTAGTTGAAATAATATTCTTAGCTGTTATAATACAATACAATTATATAATATTTCAAGAATGTTTACATTATTTCCCTTTCTTATATTTAATTAGTGAAATACTCGTATATTAAAGTAAACGTACTAAATATAGCTTTCGTGTTTTCGTATTGTGATAATTTAGTTCCAACACGATCTATTCCAAGATTTCCAAGATCATCACTATTTATAATCATGACTGAAACAGACTGATTTTTTTTTTATTATTTTTTCTGAAAATGACGTATTTATTCATAATTATAGATTCAACTATATTATATTATATATACGATTATTCTGAAGTGTAATTTAATAATCATTTAGCCCCGCACTAGTGTTTAAAAAAATAAATAACATAGATAATTTTAAAAGCCTATTTCATGGCTTTATTAACACAATATATAATATTTCTACGACCTACATACTACATGGGTACACATATAAATACATATATTTTTTTGTACTATCTATCCCTAGTTGAACAAGTTATATTAAAACTAGAATTCAATAATTCTAGAACTAAACACTATAGACTAGATCAAAGATCAGACATCAAGTGATATGTTTTAGTTGCGATAAGTGTTTTATATTAATTTTAAATAGGTACATATATCTAAATATGTGCGTATTTCATACGATTCGTCTCAAATGGATATGCCCTTATAGCTTTCCTTTTTTTTAATTATGGACATAGGAAAGAAGTTTAATTGTATAATGTTTTCAAATTTAAGGTCTTATCTCATGTATACTGTCTAAACATCATTTCAATTATCGTCACGTCGTCGTCGTCGTCTCTGCGCTCTAATCATTAAAGTCAATCATTCATTGTGATATAAAAATATTTTTTGGAAATTCACATTAAACGTGTAAATTGCATTTGATACATTTATAAATTTTATTATTAATAATCTTATCTTTTTAGAGTAAAGATATAATATCAATATAACGCTTCAGTAATTACAAAATTTACTTGTAGTTCTTTAAAATATATATGTTTTCTTTCCTTTTCCGAAATAAAGACATATCCATGTAAGTTTTGTAAGTCATTACGTTGTAAGTAGCGTCTACCATAATACGTTAAATTTCTACCACAGCAACGCTAAGGAAAATTCGAGTTCTCTCAATGAGGAGGCATTATAATTTTTTTTTTATTAAATAGATATATAATTTTATTATATATATTAGAGTTTTGTATATCGCGTAGCCAAATAGTGCACTGTTAATCGCGTATGAAGAAATTTGCTTTATCATATAACGTGTATAACTTTAAATAACTTCGTTTAACATTCAAAAGTGCTTAAGACGTCAAATACACCTAATTTCTTAAAAATAAGTATATAATATGTATAAAATATTCCATACAACTTTTATAAAACACAACAAAAAATCAATGAAGATTAATAGAAACAGTAGATACATCGAAAAATACTTAACTCTCGACCTTCCGGTTCTGGAACATCAGTTTCATGGAATCCAGGACTTCTTCCAGGGATTGTCTGAAGGCTTCAGTGTTGGTGACGCTTGAGGATATGAAGGAAGATATGCAGAAGATGATGCAATCCTTCTTAGGGTTGTAGCTGCAGCCGTACCCGTCGGGGACCACGGCGCCGTAGCCCATGAATGTGCCGTCGGCAGTTGTTGCGACCTTTTTTATAATAAATAATTAATTATGATTATAATACGTAATAAAACTTAAATTATTTAATTATTGATTGTGAAAGATATTTTTAAAATGATAACTGTTTATAACTATGGAACGTGATTTCTGTGAACTTTGCTTGTTTTCGTTGCTCTCTCCCACTTTTTTTACTATTAACATCATTCAATTGAACATGATCGGAAATAAAATGTTTGATTAATATTATTTTTTACATAATAATCCACACTCTATTACGCTTTTGACGATTTCACTTTAATGACACCCTTTTTAGTATAATACGTACTATATTAGCTAAATAATAGTAGAAAAACAATATTTTATCTTTATATACCTTTTGCATATTATTGGACAGACAAAACCATATGATAAACTGATATAAAATAAATGAGAAACCTAAGACTACACTAATTTTACAAGCAAACTACCCTTAAATATATCAAAATAAAAATATCCCTAATCATTAAAACCTACCTGGCTAGTGCTCAGCTTGAACTCAATCATACGATTATAAGTGCTATCTTTGAACATCTCAGGCAGTTCTCCTAGGGCTTCCCTAGCGGCTTCGCGGAGCCCTAGTAAGTGGTTGTCGATACCACGACCGAGGATGTTGGCCTCCATGATGGCCGTCTGTTTGCGGGCTACTTCCTCGAATAGCTCTAGCTTTTTTTGTTCCTGTAAGATTCTTCATGTTATTTTTGAAAAGTTACTAGTATGTATTTAAACTTTTGAAATACTTTATTCATGCCTGTTTTGGTGTGACATTTTTTTAACGTTACGACACTTCGTTCTCCACTTTCCACCAAGTTTTCGAAGCAATGCGTATTGTGTTGGCAGGACTAAACGCCGCGCTTTGCCTTGTTACCACAGCGAAGAAATAATAATATTAATAAACAATAATTCGTCCCCTCTAGCAGAAATCGAACCCACAACAGTCGTGTTACGAGAAAAATATTTTTTCTTACTTTTTATCGAACCTGCGTCTTTTATAACGGTTCCCTAGAGGCGGAGATTTGAGTCCCGCTACGTTAAAATAAAATAGGTCACCCATAAGTACAAAAGGTAAATTAAAAATTTTCAAAATTCTCACCCCATACAAGTTAAACGAGACTTTCTTCTGTCCATCATCAGCCTGGCCGGTCGTGGTGGTGGAGGTGGCGGTGGTGGTGTCGTCGGCGCACATCGCCGCGGCCCAGGCGCGCGCGGCGCTGTGCGCCGAGCGGATGTTGTCGACGCGCCCGTTGCGGAAGCGGCGGAGGGACGCCGACTCGTATGTGCAGACCAGGTAGCCGTACAGCCTGGGGGAGTGTGTTGAAGGTGTTATAGCAGGGTAACTAGCAGAACACACTTTGTTCTCCACTTTCCGCAGAATTTTCTAGGCAATGCGTGTTGACTGGCGTAACTCAACGCCGCGCTTTGAATAGATAGTCGGTGAGTTATTAACTTATATATAAAAATGGAAAGTCTTTCTGTGATTTTAAAATAATGTTATTTTTTCAATGTAGGCAGAACGAAACGCAAACAAACAATTAATAAAAAAATTGTCTGCCTGTGTGCCTTTCTGCTTGTACTTTGACTGGAACATAGAAAAAATTGCTGAGCAGCATAATATAATATGCTACTTTCTATCGGGCGGGAAAATGCGCATTTGCCGCGCGCGTGTTGGTAGCTAACGCCCAGATAAATGTGGAATAACCAAATATTTTTCTATTAAATACAATACATTTTTTTGCGATAGTTACAGTTAACAATTAGTTACTGCTAGCTTCACGCTGTATCTCTGGCGGGGTCAGAGAAAACGGCGCCAAACGCTACGGACCCTAAAAAGGTTTGAATTATAATTTATTTAATATATGATTTTTTTCCTAATTACACTTAAACAATAATAATCGTATAGTTAGTTCATCGTCGGGCGAAGCCGCAGGCGAGTCAATTGTTTAAAAAAAAATACTATAATCTCCAAGAGGCGTGAGTTCATGCTTATCTATTATCTTTATAGAATGTCGACAGTTCTAAAACATTTTTTATTATATCATAGACTTACTTGAAGTAAGCGTACTGTAGGGCGAGCTGGATGTAGACATCAGGACTGGTGCGGCACGACTTCATGAACTCACGTCCGTAACCGCGATACGTGTACACCTTCAAATCCAAGTCTGATATGGATCTGTACAAAGCAAGAATATACATTTATACATATATTTGTCATACATTTTGTAAGGAATAAATGAAGTCAAGAAGAACAATGTTTATTCTAATGATTTGAATAGTAGAAAGGGGTAATGAAATCTATTTATAAGAAATGTGATTTTATGTCTATCAGCGAGACTTACCTGTCGACGTCCCGGGCGGCGACGTCGAGGGCGCGCGCCAGCTCGGCGCCCAGCCGCCAGCGCAGCGGCTGCGGCGCGGGCAGCAGCGCGGGCGGCGGCGCGGGCGGCGGCGCCACGGCGGCCCGCGCCAGCGCGCGCTCCGCCAGCCGCACCACCGCCACGCCCTCCGCCGGGCTGTGCTCGTAGCACATGCCCGTCGTGCCGTCCGACGACACGATGAGCTGCGAGTGGGCGTGGGCGTGGGAACTTTAGCTAGTGTTGTTATTTTTATATATGACCTATTTTTTACTTCTTTTATTTAGCCCGCGCTTTGCCTCGTTACCAAAGCGAAGATATGGAAATATAAATTTAAGTAAATATTTCATCTCCTCATCGAGTGGGAATCGAACCCACTACCAGTCGGTTTTTAATACCTCGTGCCGCTACGCCACGACTGGCCTCATTTGGTTTTTGGAAATGCTTTTATTTAAAAATGAATTGTCGCTTAAAAGCTCATTTACGTGGATTATAATCAACTATCACTAACTTAAGTCTACCAACAAGGTTATATACAGATCGTTTGTTACAATCAATGTAATTAAGTAAAGCTACCTGGACGGTCTTATCAAACCACCGGTTGGCGGTGTGGTAGCGCGTCCCGCCGCCGTGCATGGCGCGTAGTAGCGCGTTCGAGTCCGCGTCGAGCTCGCTGCGGTCGCCGCCCTCCTCGTCCACGCACATTATGCATAGCGCTCGAGATATTAGATCGAGGTTGGCTCGGTTGTTTTCGTCTATATATATAAAAAATACATAATTTTCAGAAATAGTATAGTTTTATTTATATATTTAAAATTATATTTTTAAGAATGTTAGGCCAGTTGTAGCGCACCCTACGCAACAGCACAAGCGTGCAAATATAAATTCAACAAGTAGTGGGTTCCATTCCCACTCGAGGAAATTACGTATTTAATATTTTGATTTCAGCGCTCTCGCCAATGCAAACCGCAACGTTGAATTCCGCCACTCAACGCGCAATGCTTCCAGAATTCGGGGAAAAGTAGGAAACGGAAGTGTCTTAATGGGAACACAGTGTCTTAACACTAGGTTCTCAGGTTTCCTTTGCCTATTGTGCTAATAAAATAAAATTGTATACACACATAACATCAATCTAGAAACCCATATACCTAATTCCTCTATTTCTAGTCCATAGTCTATATATACAAACTTTATTGCGTCTTCTTCAATATTACAACAAGTGTAATTACGTCATAACTTAAAATTCCACCTACACCACATAAATATAGCCTTCGTATAAACATAATTTACACTTATGTATTGAGTAACAAGATGTGGCCTAAAAGAAGATCAAACCCACCGACTAATCAGTCATGTACGCTGTCGGCAGAGCCCATAATTGTAAAACGTGACGGTCATGGGTTCGATTAAAAAACCTGTCGTGGTGCAGAAGTGTGTCGTAGATTTAAGTTCCACTTGGAGGAATGAATTCATTACTTTTCATTTTCCTATTCTGATAACAAGGCGTTGAGTTACGACACTCAACACGCGAAGAACTCGAATTGTATAGTATTAGAGGATTTCCTCTACCTTGCAATATGCGGGACACAGCGTGAAGTTAAAAACTATGTATAGTGTACCTTTGATCAACTGCTCCCTGGCTTTGGCCCACTGGTCCCTGTTCAAGGTGGTGAGTAGCCCGACCCTCTGCGCCGGCGCCGCGCCCGCCGCGTCCACCATCGCGTGCAGTATCTGCGCCTGGATCTCGCCGGGCGTGAGGCGGCCACGGTCCGCCGCTTTTACTGGTATTGGGTAGAACTGGTGGAAAAAAAAAATGCATTTATATATAAATCACTCTGTTTGTATAGCTACATGCGGGATATGTAGAAGGGTAGGCAGGGCAAAATAGTATTAGGACACTATTCTTATTAATCATTTATAATATATTCTATATAATTATATGTTTTAGAAGTTTTAATGTGTATAATAATTAAACAGGCATTTATTTTTCAGTTATTTTGTGATTAATACAATCAGTAAATATCTGCACAAAATATGAATGGTGGTTCGGTTCGGAGTCTCGTTATGCTTATCACTATGTTAATTTTCTTGTTAATCTCTTTTCTTTTCTTACGTATATTTTTGTAAATTTTTGCGCCAATGATATACTTACCTACTTATAGAATCTTTACCTATATTATAAATTCGAAAGTAACTCTGTCTGTCTGTCTGTCTGTCTGTCTGTCTTTTACGCAATCAGGGCCAAACCGCTAATTCAATTGTAATAAAATACTCATACAGAGATACTTGAGGGTCTTCGGATGAACATAGGTTACTTTTTTTTCTCATATTTGTAATATTGTCGATATATACTAATTGTTATATATTAATTATGTTGGTAAAATTGTGTACTTAAATAGACATTGATGTTCAATAAATATATTGTGGGTATTAAGAAAATAAATCAGTTTTGCTTCATACTTCAAACTTGTAGTATCATTTTATTGGCGACGAGGAAAATTAAATAGATTTTTGTGGAAATGGCGACTAATATCGCTAATATAGTATTTCCTGGACATTTTAACCCCAAGACAGACAAGTGGTGCGATTATAAAG